>BQNB010045166.1:0-44449 GCA_026074375.1 Tanacetum coccineum
GGCTAACGGGTATCAACGTAAAATAAAACGAGAGTTAAGACAAAACCACGAGGTAAAAACGAATATGATAAAAATAATTTTTACATTAAACGAAATACTTTTCTGAAAAGTTAAATTTACGTAAGGTTCAAGACGAATAATTGTTTTAAGCATAGCTTGTAATTAATTAAAACGACGATTTTAATAAAATGTCTAAATGTAAATAAGAGTAACTTGTTTAAAATTTATAAATTAATTATGAGATTAATAAATAGTAATGACCTTAAATTCGGGTTCTTACAGTATCCAAGGTTTATGCAAGTATTTTTTGATAAACAAGTTGATGGGATGGAAAGTCACAAGAGAATTTACATTGCACCCTCTTACACTAAGAAGATATTTGGGAATATGAGAAGGGTAGGAAAAGGCTTTTCTGGAAGGGAAACACCATTATTCTAAACAATGGTGGTACAAGATCAAGCAAAACTAGGTGAAGGCTCATCAATACACACTAATCCCTATCACACACCCACTTTTATTCAACCATCAACATCTCAATCTCAAATGAAACAAAGATCAAGAAGGCCAAAGAGAATGGACACTCAGGTACCTCAGTCTAGTGTTCCTAGTGATAATGTTGCAGATGAGGCTGTCAATGAGAAGATGGATGACAGTTTGGTGAGGGCTGCCACTACTACTACTAGCTTATATGTAGAGCAGGATAGGGGTAACATCAATAAGACCCGATCCAAGGCAACACTTAATGAACCAAGTTCCCTATGAACTAGTTCAGGTAGTGGTCCTAGGTGCCAAGAAACCATAGGGGATACTATTGCTCAAACTAGGTTTGAGAATGTATCTAAACATTCCAATGATCCACTGCTCGCAAGAGGTAACACACTTCGAAGTGGTAAGGATAGACTGAAACTAAAGGAATTGATGGAATTATTTACCAATTTACAAACAAGAGTTCTTGATTTGGAGACTACAAAGACCACTCAAGCTAATGAGATTGTAAATTTAAAAAGGAGAGTCAAGAAACTAAAGAGGAGGAATAAGTCAAGAACTCATGGACTTAAAAGATTATACAGAGTTGGTTCATCAAGAAGGGTTGGATCCTCTAAAGATGAAGGTTTGGGTGAAGAGGATGCATCTAAACAGGGGAGGATAGTTGATATTGATGATAATGAAGACATTTACTTGGTCAATGTTCAAACTGATGAAGATATGTTTGGTGTTAATGACTTAGATGGTGATATTGATGTTCTTGAAAGTGTAGATGTTGTTAACACTGCTGAGGAAACAAGAAGTGTGGTTGAAGAAGTTACTGCTGTTACAATTCCAGTTAGTGCTGTTATAACTATAACTACAACAACTGCAATAACTGATGTGGAAATAAATTTGGCTCAAGCACTGGCAGAGTTGAAGAGTGCAAAACCCAAGGCTGATAAGGTTGTGATACAAGAACCAGAGTAGGGTACAACAACAACACCAACACCAACACTTACAATGACAACTGCTGTAACAACAATTATAGCTGATAGCACAAGACCGAAGGCTAAAGGGATTGTTTTTCATGAACGGGATCAAGCACCTACACCAACAGTTTCTTTAAAACAACCATCACAGGTCAAGGTTTAAGACAAGGGTAAAGAAAAAATGGTTAAACTAGAACCTGTAAAGAAAATGTCTAAGAAAGATCTACTCAGGCTTGTTGAAGAACTTATCTTCAAGCTACAAGGTGAAGAAGAAGAAGAAGAAAGGCTTGCCGGAGAAAAAGCTCAACAAGTTAAAGAAGCCAATATAGCTTGGGATGATGTTCAAGCTAAAATTGAAGCTGATTATCAGCTGGCTCAAAGACTGCAAGCTCAAGAGCAAGAAGAATTGACTGATGAAGAAAAGGCAAGATTGTTTGTACAATTCTTAGAGCAAAGAAGAAAATATTTTGTAGCTAAAAGAGCAGAAGAAAAGAGGAACAGACCACCAACAAGAGCCCGACAAAGGAGTATCATGTGTACTTATTGGAAAAACATGGAAGGATGGAAGCCTAAAAGTTTGAAGAACAAATCCTTTGCCAATATTTAAGAATTATTTGACAAAGCAATGAAAAAGGTAAATACCTTTGTTGACTACAGAACTAAGCTGGTAGAAGAGAGTTTTAAGAAGGCAGAAATAGAGTTGGTGGAAGAGAGTTCCAAAAAGGCAGAAGCAGAGATAACACATGAGAGCAGTTTAAAGAGAGCAGGAGAAGAGCTGGAACAAGAAAGTTCTAAAAAGCAAAAGTTGGAAGAAGACAAAGAGTCTGAAGAGCTTAAGCAATGTTTGGAAATAGTTCCAGATGATGGAGAAGATGTAACTATTAATGCTACACCTTTATCTACTAAATCTCTAACCATTGTTGACTACAAGATCTATAAAGAAGGAAAGAAAAGCTATTTTTAAATTATCAGAGCAGATGGTAATTCTAATATGTATTTTACTTATAGAAAGATGCTTAAAAACTTTGACAGAGAAGACTTGGAAGTTCTTTGGAGTATAGTCAAAGAAAGATTTAAGAAGACAGAGCCAGTGAATTACATGGATAATTTCTTACTTCTTAATTTGAAGACCATGTTTGAACATCATGTTGAAGATAATGTATGGAAGAATCAACAAGGATTAGTTAAAGTGCTGAACTAGAATCTTTATGATTCTTATGGAGTTCATTGTGTGACCATGCAATCCATGATATTTTATATATTGGTTGAGAAGATGTATCTACTTACAAATTACACACTACATTAGATGTTCAATGATGTGAAGCTTCAAGTTGATTATAAGTGTGAAATGGCATTTGAGCTTCTTAGATTGGTCAAGAAACAACTTAAGGAAGGCTATGTACCTAAATGAAGTGTTTATAAGCATCCTCCTAGTGATTGATGAAGCTTTGAATGAAACTTGATGATTTTGAAGAAAAATATCAAGTTTAGGAGAGGATTGTTAGGATTAAAAGCCTTCTTGAAGTTACTGCTACTAAGGTTTGTGTTACTGCTGATAAGCAAAAGTTAATGTTGTTTATTAACTTTAATGAAAAATATGCTAAGTAGTTAGTGTTGCTAGTATAAAGTTAGTACTGCTAGTTCACAATTACTACTGTTAGTATATATTAGTACTACTAGTGTAAAGTTAGTACTGCTGGTGAAGATTAAATAAAATATTCTAAGTAGTTACTACTGCTTGTACATAGTTAATGTCGCTGGTGTATAAGTTTCTACTGTTGGGGTTAATTTAATTCTGCTAGTACAAAAGTTACAACTGCTCAAAGATTAAGACTGCTGAAAGAGTTTCTACTATTAGAAGAGAATAGATAAAGACAGAAGAAAGGATAAATATTGATTGGAGATCAAGATTACTTACGTGATAAGTATTAGTTATTTATAGAATAGATCATAGAGAATATTCTAAGTTTTAGGAATATATTGTAAATCGACTAGGACTCCTTGGCGTATAAAAGGAGGTCCTAGAGCATAGAGTTTTGTATCTGTATCAAATCCAAACGAGTCATTCATAGAGTTATCATAGCTTCAAGGTTTTGTAACCCTAATACTAGGAGAGTATTTGTATTATTTGTAATAATAATATTGGAGCTTTTATTGTTTATTGAATTATGTGTTCATAGAATTGTGTTTATAGAGTTACTATTTTATTAAGAATTCTTCTTATTGATTAAAGATTAGATTCCGCATAATCTTTAATGTATTCAACAAAGTTTCTACTATAGTTGTGTTAGATTTATCTAGCATAACAAAACCTTAACAAGCATAAGGAATTAAAGATCTATACTAGAGCTTTTATTGTTTGTTGAATTGTGTGTTCATAGAATTGTGTTCATAGAGTTACTGTTTCATTAAGAATTCTTCTTATTGATTAAAGATTAGATTCTGCATAATCTTTAATATATTCTACAAAGTTTCTATTATAGTTGTGTTAGATTTATCTAGCATAAAAAAACCTTAACAAGCTTAAGGAATTAAAGATCTATTGAAGTAGGATCAACAATTATGCGCGGCAAGTTGTGGTGGATAATGTAGTTAATAGGAGAGCCCATGAGTTTTTGAAGGTTATTGAGAAGATGAGAGGTGAAGCTAATGTTATCAAGGCTAGACAAAGGTCTCGTGACGAGGAATGTGAAAAGCTTCAAGTCAAATGTGAAGCTGCCATGTCCGAGTTTTATTAGATTCCTACTGTACTCGCTCTTCGTGAGAAGCTTTCTTCCCTGACTGCCAATGTGAAAGAGCACAAAGGTAACCTTGATAGGATGATGCTAGAGAGCCAAAAATGGGTAGGCTACCAAGTGACCCTTTCAGCACTTGAATCAAAGGTTAATTCCTTGGAGGCAGATAAGGCTAGGTTGGAGGTCGTTAAAGCGTCTCTTCGCAGAGAGATTGAGGAGCTCAAGCAAGATAGGAGGGATTTAGTTTCAAAGGTCATAACTTATGCTGCTATAGAGTTAGTGCATAGTGTTGAGCTAGGCAGGCTTGTAGGTAAGTTGGTGTCCTTCGCCATTACTTACGGGTACTACAAAACTTATGAGCAGGTTGCTGCCATGAAGGATCCTTTTGACTTATCCAAGGTTAGAGGATGTCGTTCTTCATACCAGAAGGAGCATACTCAGGCTAGCAATGATTTTGCCACTGCTACGTTTCTTTAGTTGGACGAGTTCGTAGCAGATGTTGCAGCTCCGATTGAAGCCTTATTATCAAAGAAGCCTCCCACTTTATAGAAGCCTGCTTCTTCAAGGACCTAAATGCATACGCCTTCTTCCCAGAAAGCTACTTCGTCCTCTGCTCCATCTGTTAACCCTATTTCTCATCCTGCTAATCTTTTGAAGCTCTCTCCAACTCTGCCTGAATGAAGGTCACCATGTTGGTGTTAATTTATCTTAAGGGTGGTGTGTACCCTTTTAGATATCTTTACTTTTATCCACGCTTCGGCCTTTAAGACAATTTATCTTTGCAATGGTTTATGTTGGCCATTGTTCGAACAGCGTGTCTCAGCTTTTTTAGTTGTTCTTGAATGGTTACCCCTTTCTGATGGCAGAATATATGGATGCAATCCCACTGTTTGTCGTATGTCTTGTTGTTATTTCTTTGGGGCCCATGTCTGATCCTCATATTACGAAATCATTTTGCTTTGTAAAGCTCAAATGTTTTGTGCCCCTTTTAAAGGTAGGCTTCCCTTAGGAACTTAATTTGTTTCTCACATGTTTTAAGGTTTTAGGAGGACTTAGGTATGACTGCTTTGCGCGCTTTTATCAGCGAAGGCTCATGTGTGGCCTTGGGCAAATGTGTGGCCTTGGGCAAATGTATTGTGCCACTTTCATAAGAAGGTTTCCTTTAGGAAACGGATTTGTTTTCCTTATGTTTTAAGGTTTTAGGAGGACTTAGGTCTGACTCCTTTGCGTGTTTATATCAGCGAAGGCTCATGTATAGCCTTAAGCTTTGGGCAAATGTATTATGCCACTTTCATAAGAAGGTTTCCCTTAGGAAACTAATTTGTTTTCCTCATGTTTTAAGGTTTTAGGAGGACTTAGGTCTGACTTATTTGAGCGCTTTTATCAGTGAAGGCTCATGTTTGGCCTTAAGTTATATTATTTTTGGCTTTAACTAATTGTCAGTTGTCACATGAAGGGTTTCGATTATGTCCTCAAGGCTAAAAGAAGCAATGAGGAAAGTTAACGTGAATTTTATGGATGTCTTAGTTTTGTAGGGCTCATGTGTGGCCCTACGACATCCTTTCAAATGTTGAACTTAATATTAGGCTCAAGTGTGGCCTTATAACACAAGTACTTCAAAATCGACCTTCTTCATTGATAGTGTAGAAAGGTTTACATCATCACAAGTATGAACACTTAGTTTGCTACACCATTTTCAAAATGAATGACTTGATAATAAAAAATAAAAAACTTTGCGAAAAAAGAGTGTAAGTTTTATATGTAAAACTTACGAAGACTTATTCCTTTCATTGTTTGAACCAGCGAGTGTTTTGCTACATCAACGATTGTGTAGAGTTCCTTTTTGTGGACTTCGTTTATTATATATGGGCCTTTCCATTCATTTGAGTTTTGTTTAAGTAAAACAAAATCTCCCACAGTGTACATAGGGTAACTGCTCTTTGTGTTGTGGTGTTTTTGCAACTTGTTTCAGTAGTATGCCTTTTCTATCGAAGCCACTTCCTTGCTTTCCTTTTCCTTGGTTGCTTTATGTACTCTTCCCATATCATTAGTGGTTTCGATTATGGGGATCATTGCTTCCAAACCATAAGTTAGGCAAAATGGTGTTTCCTTCTTGCTATTCCTTGGGAGGGTTCTGTGTATCCATAATGTTTTAGCTAGATTCTCCACCCATCCCTGTTGGCTTCAAATTAACTACCTCCCTATGTGGTGTATTATTTCCATATGTTATGTGACAAGAGAAAAGGATTGTGTTATTTTCAATCATTTACAAAGGTCTGCGAACATCCCTTCTTTGAAATGTTTTTCTTCTTTTGAGCTGATTATCTGGGGTACTCCGAATCTACATACCACATATTCCCATATGAACTTTTCCACTTGCCTTCTATTAATGGTGGTTAGGCGTTTTGCTTCTACCCATTTTGTAGAGTGTTCGACTGCGATTTCTAGAAACTGTAAACCTCTAGGGGCCATTAGTAGTGGTCCTATGATATGAATTCCACAATGGCTAAAAGGCTACGTGCTTCCTGCCGCTATGGCTCCACTTGTTCCATCCTTCCTTATCGCGGATTGTTCCTTGTATTTTTTATAGTCTTGAATTGCTTTTGCAACTTCCATGTGCATCGATGGCCAATAGAAACCTTGTTTCATTATTCTGACAGCTAGTGAGCGTGGTTCCGTATTAAATCCGCATGACCCTTGATGTATTTCTTTTATGATTTCGTCAGTTTGTGGTGGGGCCACGCAACAGAGCCATGTCAAAAAGAAGGATCTTTTATACAGGTTTCTTCGGATCAACTTGTATTGTGGTGTCTGGATTCTGATCTTCCTGGATTCTCATGTGTCTTCTGGAAACAATCCACTTAGCAGGTATTCATGGATAGGGTCCATCCATCTTTTCTTCTCCTTTATATCTACCTTCAAAACTTCTTTTTCCTCTATTGACCTTTTGGTTAAAACTTTGACTAGTACTTCTTTTGTGAGATGTTTGAAGGTCATTGATGCCAGCTTGCTTAGCACGTCTGCTTTCTTGTTTTGGTTCCTACGTACGTGCTCAACAATGTAATCTTCAAAGCCCCTTAGCGCAGTTTTAACATTTTGTAAATAATCTTTAATCAAAACATGTTTGGCTGCGAAGGTGCCTTTTATCTGGTTTACCAGAAGTTGGGAGTCCAGGAATATTGCTACTTTTTCAATTTCCATTTTTTGGGCTATCCGTAGACCTGCTAGCAATGCTTCATATTCTGCTTCATTGTTCGTTGTTTCAAACTCTAAGCAGAGAGCGTAAGTATACTCTTTACCTTCAGGATCTACCAACATTAACCATACTCCTGATCCGTCTGAGTTGGAGGCTCCGTCAGTATACAGTCTCCACTTACTGCTTGAATCTGGTACCTCCTTTGGTTTTTTTTCTTCTCGTTGTCTTCAAAGGGTATTTCTACCAAGAAATCGGCTGGTGTTTCTTTTTCCTCACTTCTCAGGAACACAATATCATGTTCCCCCAATTTGATTGCCCATTTGGTTACTCTTCCTGTTTTTTTGGGCCCCGTGAGTATTTGATTAATCGGTGTGTTTGTGAGAACTGTTATTGTGTGAGCCTGAAAGTATCTCAGAATTCTTCTTGCTGCATAAACCAAGGCCAGTACGAGCTTCTCCAAGGCAGGATAGTTGAGTTCGGCTCCTTGTAGTACCCTGCTTACAAAATAAATAGGGGTCCATCCTTTATTTCTTTTTGCGGCAAGCACAACACTTATACTTTCTTTTGAAGTGGCAAGGTGCATTGTTAAAGTTTCCCCCACCCTTGGTACAGTTAGTGTTGGTAGGATTTAAATGAGTTTCTTTATTTTCTCGAGGGCTTTGTCGGCCTCTATTGTCAACTGTATGCACTTTTTATCTTTGCACCCTTTGAGTACTTTGAAGAAAGCTAGGGATTGTTCCACACCTTTTGATAAAAACCGGCTGAGGGCTGCTAGCTTCCCATTAAGACTTTGTATGTATTTTAGTGTTCTTGCCTGTTTGAGGTCGGTGACCGCTTTAACCTTTGGAGGATTGGCTTTTATGCCATAGGGGCCTTCTTCCATACTGAATGAGCATTTATTTAGGTTTAGCTTCATGTTGATCGATCAAAACCTTTCGAAGGTCTCTTGTATATCTTTCAACATTTCTTTTTCGGAAGTACTTTTGATGACCATGTCATCTACGTAAGCCTCAAGGTTTCTTCTAATTTGGCGATTGAAGACCTTGTCTACTAGTCTTTGGTATGTTGCCCCTGCATTTTTAAGACCGAACAAAATCTTTTTGTAGCAGAAGACTCCTTCTCCTGCGTAGAAGGCTGTTTTGTCTTCGTCTTCTTCTGCCATTTGGATTTGATGGTAACCCTTGTAGGCGTCTAGGAAACACTTCAGATGGAACCCTGAGAGGGATTCTATTTTCTAATCAATCTCTGGTAGTGGGTAGCAGTCTTTGGGACATGCCTTGTTTATGTCTGTAAAGTCCACACACATTCTCCATCCTCTATCACTCTTTTTAACCATAACAGGGTTGGCTACCCATGTTTAGTGCTTGAGCTTTTGTAGTATCCCTGCTTTCGTAAGTTCTTCTATTTCTTTACAGGCTGCCATGTTTGTGAAGATCCGGACCTAAGCCTCTCTTGTTCCGCTTTATTGGCTTAATATGGCTGTATTCATTCAGCTTATGTTCCATGTTGAAAGGTTTTCCTTCAACCATTATGGTTCTTGGAATCCCTGTCATATCAGCGTGTGTCCATGCGAAGACGTCTGCGTTTGATTTTAAGAGGTTTTTGTAGCTCTTTTTTGAAATGGTTAGGTAGCTGCCTTCCGATGGTCACCGTTTGGTAGGGATACTTGTCATTTACGATGATTTTTTCCTCAGCATTGATGCAACTAAGGATCCATTCCTTGTTTGTGGCATGTATCTTTCTGGCCCTCTTCGCTCCTTCGTCAGCTTCGTCTGTCGAAAATACGATTCTGATTCCCTTTTCGGTATGAAACTTGATGGCTCCGTGAATCGTTGAGACTATGATTCCCATCCTTTGCATTGCTGTTCTTCCTAATAGCATATTGTGTAAGGAGTCAGACCTTATAATAACAAAGTTAAGAGTTTCTGTCCTCGAGAGGGGAGCGTCTCCTATTGTGATTTCTAACAAAACTTCACCAATGGGCCAAGAACATTCTCCTGAGAACCCTAATAGGGGAGTCTTCAAGTCCACCCTAGTGGCTTTGATGGCAGGATTAAGTTTCTCAAAGCAATGTTAGTAAATAATCTCGCAGGAGCTTCCGCTATCCATATATACTCGCCTTACCTTTCTTCCGAATATCATGGCCTCTATAATGACTGACGCTTACTCACCTTTTCTACTGGAGGAAATATGATTTCCTTTCCTCCACAGTTTGTATTTTATTGTGTGAGGCTCTTTATGATATGGGCTTCTCGACTTACCAAAAGTATAGGTGCTTCAACGGGTGCATCGCCTTTATCCTTTTTACTTCACCCCCCCCCCCCCCCGTGTAGTGTCAGATGACTTCGTCCTTTCTTTCTTTATTCCTTTCACGAGGTGGCAAAGCTAGTCCCATTACAGCCTCCTGAATCTGAGTTCTGAGGTGTCTATAGTCATTGGTATCATGTCCGTAATCTTTATGGAAGTGACAGTACTTAGACGTAGCTTGCGATTTCTTGCTTTCGAACATCTTTAGAGGTGGATCAAAGCTTCTTGCAGCCTTTTCCGTAACTAGAATTTCCTTCGGACTTTTCGACAGACTAGGAAGTAAACCATGATTAGGTCCCCGATAGGGGGAGAATCTGTCTCTGTTTTTTTTCCTCTGTTATTATCCAAGGAACTTTTCTTTGACCTTTCAAAATTGTCTCTTTGATCGTTTGAGGCACCATTAGTAGCTACCTCTCTTGCTTCAACCCATGTATAAGTCTTCTCCATTAGACTTTGTAAGTGGATGAAAGGTTCATGGAGAGAATGCCTCGCCAAACTTCTCATTCTCAACCGTGAACAACGCTGAGATTCGTGCTCATATGTAATCCCAAGAACCTGCAAGGTATCATCTGTATATATGGTGATGAAGGCTCGAGTGCTTTTGCCTTCTCTTTGTTTAATGTTGTAGACCGCTAAGTGTGTATTTATGAATTTCTTTTGCTGGCTGAAGTGTGACCAGAACTTGGCTTTTAGATCCTCGTAGTTGAGGATGCTGCTTGTTTTTTGACTATTCCACCATATGCGGGCGGAATCTTTGAGGGTATATGTGAACATGTGGCAAGCTACGGGCATCAACCATTTCTACTAGCGGATAACCCCTTTAAAAAGGTGTGAGAAATTATCTGGGTCCCCTTTCCCATCGTAAGTACCAATATGGGAAGGCATTTTTAGTCTATCCGGAAGAGGATACTCCTCGATCCATCGAACAAAAGGGTTATGGAACTTGCAAAAAAAAAAAAAAAAAAAAAAAAAAAAAAAAAAAACAAAAAAAAAAAAACAAAAAAAAAAAAAAAAAAAAAAAAAGAAAAAAAAAAAAAAAAAAAAAAAATTAAAAAAAAAAAAAAAAAAAAAAAAAAAAAAAATAAAAAAAAAAAAAAGAAAAAAAGAAAAAAAAAAAAAAAAAATAAAAACAAAAAAAGAAAAAAAAAAAAAAAAAAAAAAAAAAATAAAAAACAAAAAAAAAAAAAAAAAAAAAAAAATAAAAAAAAAAAAAAAAAGAATCTACAAGGGTCCCAGGCAGGTTTGGGTACGCAGGCATATTTGGAGGTGCGTACATAGGCCCGTGTATAGAAGGGGTAGCTACTCCATAGGAAGTAACTGGGAGGCTAGGTCTATTATATTAAGGTATGCTATTATTGTAAAAGCCTGCTGTATATACCCTCCTTGATAATGATGGTATGCTCCGCAGGGGGATACCCATCATTCTGGAAAAGGAAATTTGGAGCTTGTCATGGACAAGTTCATACATGGTTGAAGAGTAGGGGTTAAACATGGGTAGGCCATAAGTCTCAGTAGATACGCAACTAATAGTAAAAACGGCTAAGCATGGTGCGAGAGAAGCGTACCGTTAGGAGGGAGGTTTCCCCCCATGTTAGTCGAAGACTGATGGCCTCCCTGTACGGAGTTTAAAGATGATCGTAGAGGTTGACTGTTTTCATTTCTTCCCAAGTGAGCTGCCAAAGGTGGGGGAAGATTCGTCCCCTATTTTCACCTTCCCTTGCTTCAATCTCTGAAGGCCTAATACCTTCGGCATTCCTTCCCCTCCTGTTTCCTTCCCTGTTTGGTGCGTCCTCGAATCCCACAACTCCCTTATCTCATTAATCTGCGACTTAGGGACCAGAGACGAGGGTTTAGATTAGGCTTCCTTGCAGGGCTCAGCCTTGGTTCCATATCTCTTTCTTCATCGTAGTCCTCACTAAAGTATTCGATTTCAGTTCGGAGGTCTTCAATGCGTATCTGCCTTCGTCGTTCCCTTAAGAGAGATTCAAGGATTTCATAATTTGCTTCCATAAAGGCAGGACTAATCGTAGGGTTAGGATTAGTGGAAGTGGAAGCATGATATGCAAATGGCGTGTTTTTAAGAATAGTGGCGGTAAACACGGTAGTAGTCACAAGCAGTCTTTCGCTAGTGGTGTTGCTTGGTATCTGTGGTGGTGTTGAGAAACCCGGTGGTGGCATCATTTCTCTTGCGAGTTTTGGTTCAGCCAAAAAGTAGGTAAAGGGGTTTTTGAGGTTATTTGACTGAAGGACGTGACTAATTATTGCGGTCCCCACGGAATGAGCGCCACTGATTGTGGCAAATAAGGCAACGATCAGCTCTTCGATGAGATCGAAGGGTTCTTTGGGTGATTGCTGAGTTGCCAAGCCTTGAATAACATGTGTCAACACAAATGAAAACACTACGTTAAGTGAAGCGCAGGGGGTGTCCCTGCGAATCACCTCCGGCGTGAGAGTAAGTATGTGCTTTGTATTTGGTAAAGTATGATAACGTAAGTAAGTGTGTGTAAAAGTTCTGCCCATACCTGGAGCCTATACCATCTATTTATAGGTGTAGAAAATGAATGGATTAAGCTTTAGCACATAGACCAGTGAAACCGTGGGGGTTCCCCCCACGATTTAAGGTGATTTCTTGGTTGTTACCACGATCTCTATTTTGGCGGGAAAACCTTGATAAATGAGGAGAACGTGGTTTGACTAACGACCTTTGCTCTAGTTTCGTCGAAGGCCCCTTGTAAATTTGTAGGGCTTCACGTGGTGGATTCCCATGCTGGTAACCATCACGAAGGTGGTTTTACGCCATTCAAAATTATTAGTTGTAATTGGGTGAAGATCCCATTCGGGCTTCGAAGGGGAGACCTTCGAACCAGAGAGGAGGGGTACGTCATCAAAGACCTTCTTACAATTTGAGTACCCTGAGTAGAATTACTTGGATTTTGATCCAAATCACCCTCAAATTAATATTATCTTCAAGTGTGATTACCTGCTCATCCTGTGCAGCAAAGATGTCATCACTGCTATCAGCATCATTCCCAAAATTATTACTTGGGAAATCAGCAGTGTCTACACCTCCACTGGACATAGAAGAGTGACTACTATCACTTTGTGACTTATAATCACTATTTAGATTAGGGACTACTCTATCATCATTATTGGGCATCTCAGGGTAATCATTATTAAAAGATTTAATATGATTTATATCTTGCAAAACATTTGAAGTATCATTCTTCTTAGAAATAGTTGCTTTAAATGGGAGAACAAACTCAAAAAACTTAACATATTTTAAGAAAATAAACTGATGTTTTTCAAGACTATAAAGCTTATATCATTTTGATGCGTATTTTGTTTTAAATATATTTTTACCAAGTTTTAAATATATAAAACTTGTTTACCGATACACGCACTAACGGGCAAAGAACCCGGTCGTATATAGTGCAGTAGTTTGGTAAATCCGAGGTCCGATCCCAAGAGCTAAAGGTCAAATAGTTTAATTTTGATTATTTTCATGTTGAAAAATGTTTTTAAGATTAGATTTAAGAATTACAGAACGTAACATGCAATAAAATAAAATAAATATGATAGAATATCCAGGGAAAAAGGCGTGCTAACCTAACATTTTCATACAATGTTAATGATTACTTTTCCTGTGCAATGTTTCAAGTTATAAGTTTCCATTAGTGGTTCTAAAGTCGACAGACTTGAATTTTCATTTAAGGTCGGTCCTATGCTTACTCTGCGATCCCACATTCCCTTACGATCACACGAGCAGGGCATCCAAGCTTGCAGTGGTTAAACCCCAACTACCCTTAAGACCAATCTATAATCTAAACCAATTATTAACCCCCTCTGAAAGAGTTCTCATACTTTTTAAGTATTTAATGTGACAAATGCGGTAATTTGGTTAATTCCTACGTCCTTCTTGAAGCGACAAAGTGTTAAAGTTAAAGAAATTCAAGAAAGATGTATTATTAAAGCTTTTCAAGATTATCAAATCAAGAAAGGTATGAGCATGTCGGTCCAGAAGTCACAAGTTCACGACATGGCAAAGTTTTCAAGATGGCGAAACGAGATTATGCTTGGTTGATGATTTCAAGAAGCTCAAAGATCACATTCATGTCAACACAAAAGAACTAGCTTAAATCCAAAGTCAAATGATCACTACATCAAATCACAAGTTAATGACTGAAGTTAAAGACCTCCCTTAGGGGGAGATTATTAGAAATATGAAAAAGTGTCGGTCACTACCAATATAGTTAGTCGTAGCTCGTAGTAAATCATAATGTAATGCTGGTAAGCTAACCGGGCTAAAGGTTCATGGAAAGCCCATGGCCGGCCTTGGTTAGAGTATTTATACCCTCTCCACACATGGAGTGGGTGTTGGTTGTTCATTTTCTTACACTTTCACTAAGCTAATATTATCATTTTACTTTCTCTCTCTAAGTGTTCATCCAACCATCTCTTTCTCTCTTTAAAACTCTAAGTGAATCATTCCATACTTGTGTTAAGAGATTCTACATCATCCCTTATAAATTCGAATGTTGTGGCATAAAGAGAGAGAAGCTTTATGCTGTAAAAGGTGTGATGACTCATTTCTTCTTTAGAATATGTTACGGCGTAATCCCTCGGGGGTGTTACGCCGTAAAATGCCTTGAACTCTTCACTTTAGTGCATTTCATGTCCAAATCCCACGTCTTTTGCTAAAATGCTTACTTGGTCCCTGAAAACTAAATATAAGCAATTAAGTAACATTTTCAGACATTTATAACATATTTATAAGCATTTTTATAGGGAATTTGATATTAAAATGTATTAACTATTTGATGTTATCAAATATCCCCCCACTTGACTTCTACTTGCCCTCAAGTAGAACCGTTTAGAATAATTCATAAAAAGATTTCCCCAATTTAACTCGGAGAAATGAATTTATAAGTTACTTATGCTAGAAAATACCAGAGCCGAACACCTCACGAAAAGGGGATCGAAAACACTCAACTCTCATTACTAATCTAAGTGTTTCATTTCTGGGTGATCACTCAATTGCACAGTCATAGCATGTATTCTATCATAAGCTTGGAAAGTACACAAGTCTCCACCAACTAGAATTAGGGTCTAAACAGTCTCAAAGGCAACATGGGTGACAAACAGGTTTAAGGGTGAATCATCCTGCAGTCCTTTTCCAAAAGCGTTACACCAACAAGGGCGACAAAATCACATATACACATCCATAACGATGGAATAGACATATATGATTGCAATCAAATCCCTCATTCGAGCAAAACCAATGGCCGGGATGTAGAACGATATAGGGTAGGATAAGACACAGGATGCACAATAATTGTTGTTAAATAAAAACACGAAACAAATAGTCTAAAGTAATGTAAGGTTGTCATAACTAGCTACTGTCTATCCATAAGTCCAAGAGTCTAAGTCCGAAAATCCGATCTTCAATAATAGGCTTCTAGCTCTATTCTTCATAATCATTAAGATGGCTTATAGTTGCACCATCTTTACATTTTTTTAGCACATAGATGGCTTATAGTTGCACCATCTTTTCTTTTTAAACGTGCAAATGCTACATGAGTTTATATCTTATTGCCCCTGCAGCATTTGATATAATACGCACATCCCCCCACTTAAGATAAACAATATCGAAAGTGATGATACAAGAGGGTCTTTATAGATTATTAATGATAGGTCTTCCATGAATGCATAAAATTTTCATACCCATTCCCCCGAACCATGGACTTAAGTAGCCAGAGATTTCAACACGGAGAAAAATAAAGACTACAGGGTAGGCTAAGGCGAAATGGTGTAACAAAACATATAGGGTTTAAACATGGATTGGCTTAACAATGTGATCTAGGGATATTTTGTACTAACATTGAGTGCAACAAAGGGGTTTACACGGGGAGGTTGACAAGTCAGTGTGACAAGTCAATAAACACACACAAATATAGGATTTTTGGGTGATTTCCTAAGATGTTGCCTTCTTGAACCGTCTATTCTAACTAACCAATTAGGTCTTGACAAGATGCGCAGGCTAAGTTCTAAAGTCTACAATACTACCGGCACACTCATATTTTTGGTGAATTTTTGTATATCAGATGAAAATGGAATACTAGGCTTAACCTCACCAATTTAGTTACAGGATAATAGTGTGCTCGGCAAAGATTAATTCTAGTTCAGTAAGAAAAACATGTCAAAATTTTTAAAATTGGCACCATTTTTTCAAAGAAAACTAGAAAATCAAAGGCAAATATAGATCAAGTGGTAATTCTACTCCCATCCCCCACTTGGTTTGTAAAATTTCCCTATTGTACATTTAAGGAAATGAAATTATGAAATAAAAGTAGAATTAAAACAAAAGACTCCCCTGAGCGTTGCTCTCTTCTTCGAGTGATAACTGCAAGAGATGACTTCTTGCATAGCGTCTATAGAACAACTTTTCCCCTGAAATCACTAAACAACAACAAGCATTAAACGTTAAAAAAATAATATACACTAAAGTCTAACTCACTTTCGTAGGAATCACGGTTGCATTTAGCATATGCAACAAGCCTTTTAAACCACTTGGTGGCCCAAGTGGACGAGTGAAGTCTCGTGAGGGTTTCCAGGGAACATACCCACAAAGTTCATTTACTTATACACGATTTTTGAAAAGGTTTTAAACTTAATTTAGTTTTTCAGAAAAGGTTTTACGGCGTAACCATGGGATAGGTTACGCCGTAAACATGTGGTTTTTAAAATTTTGGAAATTAATAAGAAGGTTACGGCGTAACTAATGTAGGGCTTTACGCTGTAATGACATCTGTTACGGCGTAACCAATCCGGTTACGCCAGACAGAATCTTTATACCACATGAAAACGAGTCGAGGAGACCTCAAATTCCCCTTCTTTATAGATAGATCCTGCAAAATAATAGAACCCAACAAAAACCAACTAAAATCCTAAATGCATTTCATTAATTAAAGACGGGTTGTCTCCCGAAAAGCACTTTTGTTTATTAACGAGTCTTTAAAGTTAGACTCAAACTAACTCTACGTTAGTTTATGCATACTTGCCTGTCCCCGTTTAATCCAGTCAGTAACCTCTAGATCTTGCTTATATTCTTCTCCCAGGTTTAAACAACCTTTATAGAAATCTTTTATATTTTGATAAGGGTGACTAATTCCTTTAGCTTTATCCTCGTCACTAATTTTTAAAATGGGGGACATCAGGTTTTGCTGTTTGGTGGTCAGTTTACTGAGCCTTCTCTCAGCTCGAGGCATATTGAAGATGGTCTTATCATCTCCAATCTTAAACCAAATAATTCCTTTACTTATATCTTCCTCTAATCCAACTTTCTCTTTGAAAGGTTTACCGAATATTACCTCAGTTAGCTTTTTTTAACAAATTCGTTCACATTTTATAGGATAATGAAGTCGGTTAAAAAGGAGTGGCATCCGATGAACACCTGCAGATTCTTTGCCTTCCCGGCAATGTTATTTCCTGTGTAAACGAGTTCCCGTTTAATAATAGAGTTGTAAGCTACTTTAGACATTATATTAAACGGGGAAATTGGGTCAATGTAAGGGTTGAAGTTAACAAACCCTATTTTGCAAGTAATCGGAAGATTATAAGGGTTGTATCTATTAACTATATTTCCTATGCTGAGAAATTCTGGTTTTAAGGGTTGCTCATTTGTTAAGGCTCCAAAATCCATGTCATCTCATAGATCGTCTATTTCAACAAAATCGTCTATTCCAATACCAAGGTTATCGTCGGAATCTTGAAATTCCTCAACTGGGTTCTAATTTCCACTTGGAGATTTATTTGGGAAAGGAGGGTTAGCTCTAGGATCTTCATAATTTGGAAATAGGTTATTATCCTGAAGAAAGTTTCCCAAGTCCCCGTTGAGGTCATCATCCATTAGAAACTCTTCCAAATCGTCTGGTCCCTTAATGTTATCAATTACATCGAAATCTTTAATTGCGCAGACAGGAAAAACAGTTACAGGGGTGGCTCCTTCATTGGCGTTAAAGATAACTTGTTCTTTTCCAACTTCTAACGAGATTTTTCCTCTAAATACGTCTATTCTAGCATGTGCAGTAGCCAGCATGGGTCTTCCCAGGATTATTGGAACTTTGTTATCTTCGATGATGTCGAGAATAATTAAGTCTACCGGGAAGATGAACTTTCGAATTTTTACTAGAATATTTTCAACAATCCCTTTTGGAGATTGCATGGATCTATCTGCCATTTCGATTACCATATTAACTGGTCTTAGGTACCCAAGACCTAAACGCTTAAACATGGAAAACGGCATTACACTAATACTGGCCCCTAAATCAGCGAAAGCATTCCTAACCGTAGTATTGTTGATGATGCATGGTAAAACAAAACTTCATGGGTCTTTTTCTTTGGGAGGAAGCTCGTTTTGCAACACAGCAAACCACCGTAGTTATTTGCCGATGATGCATGGTTAAACAAAACTTCCTGGTACCTTTTTTTCTTTGGGTGGGAGCTGTTTTTGTAAAACGGCGGAGATCGAGCGTTTAATTTTACCATGGATAACTCTTCAATTTGAGTTTTGTTTGAAACCAATTCTTGCAAATGCCGGGTGTATTCCAGTGGCTTTCGAATGTCATTTACTAAGGTAGTGTTTACCGGCTCGCTTTCTAGTTTTTTTAGAAGTTTTTCTTTGTTAGCTTGGGTTTCCATAATGCGCTTTTTCACTTTTTTGGAAAAAGCTTCCAATTTGGGTGTTTTATGAGGAGGTTCTAATTTCATTGCGCATTCCTGTTGTATAGGAGTTGAGGTATAAGGGACACTATTTATGGCTGGTGCATTGATTTTTTGATTAGCTAAAACTTGGGCAAGGTGAACAACTTTTCTTTTGAGTTTTTTAATCGTTGATTCGTGTCTTTGGAGATTGCTATTAGTGTTTTCCATGAAGTTTTGCATCTATTTGTCCAGTATATTTTGTCTCTTACGTGATTCCTCCAGGTATTGTTCGAATGTTTCTTTGAGGTTATCTAATGGGTACGTAAACCTTTGGTTCATTTGTTTAGTTTCCCTTGTCCTCATACTTTTTACCTCTTCATGGCGGAACTCTAAATTGGGTTTTTGGTTTATTTTATGGACGTTTTCCCTAAGATTACTCATATCATGATTTAGGCTCTTGAGTTTGTCAGTGATAGTACTTAAAGAATTATTTGAAGTTTTCTTATTGCTTTCCTCTTTGTGCCATCTATGAGAATGATATACTCTTTCTAAATTGTTTTCAAAGCTCTTAATAGCATTAATCCTTGTATTTGGAGCCACGGAATCCAAGAAGCGTGAGTGAAAATTAGGCCTTGTAAAAACGTATTCTCTTTTTGGTATCTTTAGATCATGAAATGTCATTTTAAGAGGAGGTCATTAAATCTTTCCCATGTTTGGTACAGGGTTTCACCTTCTTCTTGCCAAAAATTGTAAATTTTCTCCTATTTATTTAAATGTTATAGTAAGGTGGGCTGAAGAATTTTTGGATGAGTCTTGTTTTTATTCATCCTATGTTTTTAGTAGTCTGATGAAGTTCATTCCCAACCATCGCTTCGCTCTCTCTTTAATGAGTTAAGGGAATATTTGTAGCATTATATCATTCGCCGATATCCCGGGGATGTTGAAAAAGAACCGACGATCTTACCAGATTTTTCTTAAATGTTCCATGAGTCTTCAGTCTTTCCTCCAAAAAAGGTGTTCTTACGTAATTCTCTCAAAAGTTGACTTTTAATTTCAAAAACGATGTCCTTTCCATTCCCAGGTCTTTTTACCCCTACATGTGAGTTATTACGGTTTAGGCCCAATTGTTGTTCTGGTGTCTGTGTTCAGATGTCGATATCTTATTTTAAACTTATTCTGACTCTGATTATGATGACCGATTATGGAAGGAATATATGTTGTGGACGCAATGTCAATGGGGTGATATCTCTCATGTTTCCAAAATTGCTTTCTGGTAATTAAGCGAAAAGGAAGTGAACACTTTTGTGGTGCTACTACTTAGTTCATGATCGAGAAATAGATCAAGTTAACTATCTTTTAGCTCCCCGGCAGCGGCGCCAAAAACTTGATGCGTGTTTTTGTTTAAATAATATTTGCCAAGTTTTAAATTTATAAAAACCGCGTCTAGACGATACATGCACTACGGGCAGAGAACCCGATCGTTTATAGTGCAGTATATTGGTTAAAATCGAGGTCTTCCCAAGAGCTACAGGTTTTACTTGTCTAATTTGATTATGTCACGTTTTGAAAATGGTTTTGAATTGATTTTAATAACTAAAGAAAAGTAAATGCAGGAAAGTAAATTGGTAAAAGATATTAGGGAGAAAAGTATGCGGCTAGCCTAACCATTTTGTGTTATCATTGCTTTGATTAATTTTTCCGGTGCAATGTTCAATTATAGGGTCCATTTGTTTGGTTCTAATGTCAACAGGCCTGAATTGGCATTTGAGGCATGGTCCCTATATTACTATGAGATCCACATTCCACATAGGATCACACGAGCAGGGATACAAGTTTGCCAGTGTTTAATCTCCCAACTATCCCTTAGGGAACCAATTCTTTTAATCTTGACCTATTATTAAACCTCTTTGAAAGAGGTTCATGTGCTTTTTAAGATATTGATTGTGCAAAGCGGTAATGGCCGTCTATTCCATTACATAGGGACAGGTTTCAAGACTTAACCTATCTATCCCGCCTAATCCCAAGTTCAACCTGGTTAGGTGTACACACCCCCATAAAAATCAGACAACGCTAGCGGAATGGTAAAATTGGGTTTGCTTCTTAGGGCACAAAAACACATAGTCACGGAACAAACGACCTTAAAATAGAACGTTTTTAATTAAAGTCATATTTCTATTTAATAAAAAATCAGAGTTGCAACAGGTTTCATTTATAATGTATTAGAAAACATTGTCAAAACGTTTGTCAAATAGTACTCAAGTTATTAAGCCTTCAAAAATATATATATCCGCGCGACTCGAATGCTCCCAATGCTCCACTAGCAAAATAGTAACCTGGGATATACATGCTTAACGTCAACAATAAGTGGTGAATTTAATAGGTTTAAGTATTAAAAAGCAGTCGGAGTATTGAAATAATTTAAGAAATATTTCAGAAGAAAAGTAGCGTTACAACATTTAAAAGTGTTATTTCCGAAATCCATCCGAAATCCAAGTAGTGATTCAGTAAATCAAGAAGTATTTAAAAGTGGACCACAAGATCGAAGTAATGGTGGACTAAGTACATATTCCGAAGTCCAAAACAAGTAATGTAGACAAGAGAAACACAATTCAACAAGTTAAGTATTTTTTATTGCCACTAAGCTCATGGGACACGATATGCCTTAACTAGATTTTATGCCCCAATCAGATTTTAGGATGTCTTGCCAAACTCCCTTAACATCTCTCAAGTTAATGCACCGATCAAAACTAGTGATCCCAAGGAAGGGTGTGAGGGGTTGTTAGTCCGAATAGATCTATCCACAACACCAGCGCTCACTATAATAGCAATTAACGGTTCATGATAAGTAGGGACTTCACGGCAATAAGGTAACTTAGGCATTAATAATCAGGCAGTAATCTGGATAGCATACACTTTGAAAAACACTTGTGTCCGTAGTAAAACAATCATGTCTAAAATTCACGGTTTCAAATATAGGTATTCACGATCTCAAATCATGTAGTAAACAAATCAAGCTTTAGTAAAAATAATCATGTAACGCTTACGTATAGAAATCAATAAGTTTATGTAGTAAAACGAGCATGTATTCCCCTCGCGGGTTTATAAAACATTGAAAAGATTGAAATGCGAGACTATGAACTCACAAAGTATTGAAAGGTAATTGTACTGTAGTAAAATATACAAGTTTGTAAACGAGCATGTATTCCCCTCGCGGGTTTATAAAACATTGAAAAGATTGAAATGCGAGACTATGAACTCACCTTGAGTGAATGGAAATCAACAAGTATTCAAAATAGAAAATGCGTCACGAAGGAATCCGAAGGCAACCTAATCCAATATAGGTCGTATAAGTACTAAACACTTTGATTATTTATAGGTCGTATAGCTCATCATACTATCGTTCGGGCTATCATAATTAAGAGGTCGTGTAGTGAACGTATGAGGAGCTAGGATACTTTAAATCGTAAATCCAACAACTCGTCGATACGCCACCCCGAAGAGGCCTCATCATTATGAAACTCCCTAGTAATATAGTACTTTGATAACCGCATATAATTCTACATAGCTCAATCACCAACTAATGGTTTTGGTAAAATTATGTTTAATAAGTAAAAACGTTTATAATTATCGTTTTAGTAAAACTAGCATAACTTTTGCGTTTTAAGCCCGATTTTGACGTTTCTTATGCCCATCTTTTCGTATTAGGACGAGTTATCATAATTTGCTCCGTTTTTAGTGATTCTTCGAGCACGTTCTCATAATTGAAAGTTCTACTTATTTATGGAGGATTTACAAAAATAATTATTTCTGTCAGGAACAGTAAACTTTTATAAAAAATAGTTTTTATACAAGTATTATTTGTCGTTAAACTCGCGAAAATTCATAACTCGTTCGTTATTAATTGAAAAATTACGATTCTTATTCATTTTGGGAATCCTAAAAATATGTATATATTTGTTAAAAATACCAAACTTGCTGTTTGATATTTTTATAAAAGGCTTTTATAAAAATTCTTATACAATTCTGTTTATTTTATCGTATACTTGGTTTTTGCCGTTACTTTTTCGCGTTATTAATCGTTTTGACAAGTTTCTTACCTTTTCGGAATCGTCTTGAGATGTATTATGTATAATAAAATTAAAAATAAATATATTTTTATACACTTTTTGGACAGAATGTTTGATGACTTTTATTAAGGTCTATATTAATAACTTTGTTTTATACTTTTCCACTTTTTAATTCTCCACAAAGTTCTCATATTTCAAATATGTCATATATGTTACATTTTATAAGAGTCCATTAGGTCTAATAATTGTCCTTCTTGTGTCCAATTTACCAAGTCAGATTAACACTTTTAACCCTTAACTTTCATAAGTAATTTATCACTCTCACTAGTCACCCAAAAATCTCCCCTATAACTAACCTCCCCTTCCCCCCCCCACCCCCCCCCCCCCTCTACATATAAAACCATGAGTTACAAGTCTTACAACCATTTTTGTAATCAAATATTCCTTCCATATAACATGTGTACAAATCCATAAATCATGTTTACAAGAAAATCCACTTTTAAAAATGTTAAACATATCCCAAATGGTGATTTCACTACATAGCACATCATATACATAAAAACTCATAAAATGAAAGTATAAAGGTTTATAGAAGACCTTATAATGAATGATGATGATGAAACATAGGTGATAAACCCTTGTTTAGCTTTTAAACCCAAGCTTGCACAATATGAAATCCTAACTTTTCCAAATAAACCCTAACCTTCCTTTTCTTGATTAACACTTGAATATGGTTAACCAATGCTTGGAAACCTCTTAGAATATCTTATGAATGGTGTGTGTAGGTGTGTATAGGTTGTATAAAATTTTGTATGGATTTAGTTGGGAGGGTGTTTGATGTCGTGAGCTATAGAGGGGGAGGGAGGAGAGATTTTTTTATGTTTTTACACCTTGAATATGAGAAGTGTGTGTGTATCTCACTAGCTAAAGTATTATATATTCATATAACTAGTCAAAGATGTACCTAGTTGGTCAAGGAACAAGATGAGTGAATTGTGGAGTCTTTGGTCAATGTCTTGCAAGTGTAGGACAAGTTTCATGGTCTTAAGGAACATTGTTTGCAAGTTTGAATATCTCTTTGAGTTTACTACATACCAAACAGCCCTATGGTATACATGGGATGGTTTTTGAGTTAATTTTAAGTATTGGTTAAAGTGGGTATTTGTTGAAGCGTAGAAAAGTTTTGGTGCTTCCGGGTATACCTAAATGTATTTAATCGCGAAACGTAAACGTTTTACGTATCCAATAAAAATAAAATATAAAAGTTGATTATTACTTTCGTAAAAAATAATATATTGCTTGTTTGACGAAAACTTTAATTCGTTTGGTGTCCGTTTACGCTAATTGTTGATTTTTAGTTTACGCGATTTAACGATAATAATAAGAATTTAAAGTTTTGAGTTGAAAAAAATAATAATTTGTAAAGAATATATGTCGTCGTTTAGGACCTGTAAATATGGAATTTTTAGTCTCCCTTCGGTTAGAAGAGCTTGTCGTCAAGGCTCAGGTTTGCAAACACCTGAAGAAGGGAACAGGTCAGAGAAGTGATTCGGAAATTTCTGGTTTTGTTGCTGAAGAGGGTGGAGGTTTTAAGGTAACTATCTCAGCATGACATGTCTTCCCCGAATCGCATAGGTAATCAGTTATGCACCAATATACATCAGGTGATTTTGCTATGTATATTTGAGAGCCCATCGATTTGCATGCTCATTTTTGTCAAAATAGTGTGATGTGTGAAATGTATCAAATAGTTTTATAACGAAATGAAATAGTCAATAAAATGAACGTGAAGTAGCTCATAGGGTGACAAAAAAAATGGTTTATAGGTTGACATCGAGATTGTTTGTAAAGTGATAGGTCATAAACAAGTATAAGTATATCCGAAAAAACTCAGAAAGTAGTTTAAAAGAAAATGAACGTAAAGAATTATTCAATCAACAAAATGAACGTAAAAAGTCGTGTTCTAAAGGTAGGTGCTCCACGGTGACACGTATGAGGTGACAAGTTAATTATCGTACTCCCATCAACTGGAAGACTTCAAAACGATGGATTACGAAACAACATGTGCGATCATAAGAAATGTGTTCTAACTCGGAGTCAAGTGGTAAAGTAACTAGTAGAATTTACAAAATATGCCGAATTTTCGATATCATCAAAAGGGAATAAAGTAAAGTCGCGTAAATGGTGGAAACGTTATAGTAAGAGATGAAGAAGAAATTAGCCCTTAAGTATAGGTATCCTTATATAATACCAATATTGACGCTCAAGGGAGTAAATGAGAGATCGGGAAGTACACGAAAACGAAAGTGATCAATATTTATATAACGGACTAATATAAGGTAAATAATAAGACGTCATATGATAGACGTAAGATAACGAAATCATAGTCTATTATTAAATACTCATTATCCATGTAATAGTAGTTAAGGATGCAAAAGAGAGCATTATAGTTACCTGGTGCAACGCGCGTGGGATATCGGATAAAACAATGAGAGAATCTATATTTTTAACAAACATGGTCATTGTCTAGTTTGAAATGACCTAGTTCTCTATGATTTCAGCCCTGATACCAATTTGTCACACCCCCAAAATCGGACGGCAGCGGAATGGTAACATTGGGGTGCGACTTCATAGTCCATACGCACAAGTCACAGAAAACGACCTCAAAAGAGACGTTTAATAAAATTTCACATTCGTTATATTAAAATCAGAGTTTACAAAGGATCCCATTTATAATGCATTTGAAAATTTTTTTTACAACGTTTGTCGAATGGAGTATACAGTTTTAAGCCTTCAAAAAACATATTCCGCGCGACATCAAATGCTACAATGCTCAATAGCAAATAATAACCTGAGAAAATACATACAAAAACGTCAACAATAATGTTTGTGAATTCATAGGTTTAAGTAAATCAGTGTTGAAATATTTAAGAAATATCTGCAGTAAGAAAAGAAGCGTTACGGCATTTCAAAGTGTTATTTCCGAAATCCAAGAAGTGATTTAATAAATCTAGTAATGTTCAATAGTAGACCACAAGATCGAAGTAATGGTGGACTAAGTACGTATTCCGAAGCAAACCAAGAAGGTAACAAGGGAAACACATTCACCAAGTCTAAATATATAACAGGTATTATTGCACTAAGCTCATGACCGAAGCCTTAACTAGATTTTGTGCCAATCAGATTTATAGGATGACTTGCCAACAACCTATTCATCTCTCAATGTTAAATGCCACCCGATCAAACTAGTGGACCAAGTAAGGTGGGGATTGTCGCAATCCTGTAGATCTATCCACAACACTCGGTTACTACAATAGCAATTAACGGTTCATGATAAGTAGGACTTCACGGCAATTGGGTAATATAGCATAATATTCAGGCAGTAATCTAGATAGCTTACACTTATGTAAACACTAGTGTCCGTAGTAAAACAATATGTCTTAAATTCTCGTTTCATATATAGTTATTCACGATCTCAAATCCATGTAGTAAACAAATCAAATTAGTAAAATATAATCATGTACGCTTACGGTATAGAAATCAATAAGTTTATGTAGTAAAACGAGCCCGTATTCTACTTCCTTCTTTTTTTATGTAAACCCCGAAAACAGTTTAAGAAAACCATTTAAAGAGAAAAGGTGGGGCTTTGAACTCACCTTAGGAAATGAATGATCTGAGGTATAACAGAAAATGCCGTCACGATAAAGACGGAAGCAACCTAATTAGAGATAGGTCGATTAAGTACTACTGTACTGAAGAAATAAGTAATACCGATATATAAGTCTATTATAGTACATAACATCTAATCGTGTTTGTGAAATAATGATAAAATCCCATATTGATAATAAATGCCTTGTATTAAGTGTATAATCGCTTAAATAGATTCAATCGCTTTGTAAAATAATATTTTATTAAAGTTTAAGACATGTCTAAATATTTTATAAATGATTCTAAATGTTCTCGCAAAATTTATATAAATAACGAACCAACAATATTCATCTCAAGGATAGTGCACAGTTATTAAATAGTGAGTAACTTTCTTGTTTTAGCCCGTTTCATTAAGTTTCTTATGTCTTTTTTTGGTTTTTTTTTTTTTTTTGTCTATTACACGCTTTCGTATTAGGACGAGTTATCATAATTTGATATTTTCATATTTTTGACCCTCTGATGAACAGTACTTTTTACTGTTCACACCAGTTATAAAGTTATTTTTATAGTTTTAATTATCGTAAAACCCGTAAACGTCATATTTTATTAGTTATAGCTCCGTTTTTAGTGATTCTTTCGAGCACGTTCTCGTAATTGAAAGTTCTACTTATTTATGAGGTTTACAAAAATAATTATTTCTGTCATGAACAGTAACTTTTATAAAAATAGTTTTATAAAAGTATTAATTGTCGTAAACTCGCGAAATTCATAACTGTTCTTTATTAATTAAAAAATTTCGATTCTTTTTCATTTTGGAATCCTAAAAATATGTATAATTTATTAAAAATACCAAACTTGCTGTTTGAATAATTTTTATAAAAAGTTTTTATAAAAATTCTTTTACAAATCCGTTTATTTATCGTATAACTTGTTTTTGCCGTAACTTTTTCGTTATTAATCCGTTTGATAAGTTTCTTACCTTTTCGGAATCATCTTGAGATGTATTATCTTATAAAAATATAAAATATATTATTTTTATCACTTTCTGGACAGAATGTTCTTTGATTGCACTTTAATAAGTCTATCATTATTAACTTTGTTTTTATACTTTTCACTTTTGTAAATCTACCACAAGTCTTATATTTCATATATGTCATATATGTTATATATAATAAGAGTCCATTAGTCTATAATTTTCCATTTGTGTCCAAATTTACCAAGTCCATATTACACTTTTAACCCTTACTTTCATAAGTAACATTTATATCACTAGTTTATACATAACTCTTTTTACATATAAACCATGAGTGTACCAAGTTCTTACACTTTTTGTAAAACTCAATATTACATCATATAATCATGTGCTACAGATTCATAAAATATTGTTCTATAAGAAAATCCACTTTTAAAATGTTAAACATATCCTAAATGGTGATTTCACTACATAGCACATCATATACATAAAAACTCATAAAATGAAAGTATAAAGGTTTATAGAAGACCTTATGATGAAAAATAGGTGCTTAACCCTTGTTTAGCCTTTAAACCCAAGCTTGCACAATATGAAACCCTAACTTTTCCAAATAAACCCTAACCTTCCTTTTCTTGATTAACACTTGAATATGGTTAACCAATGCTTGGAAACCTCTTAGAATATCTTATGAATGGTGTGTGTAGGTTATGATTTAGGTTGTATAAAATTTTGTATGGATTTATGTGGCGGGTTTTTGATGCCATGAGCTATAGAGGGGGGAGGGAAGAGAGATTTTTTTTGTGTTTATTACACTTGAATATAAGACGTGTGTGTGGATCTCACTTTGCTAAAGTATTATATTTCATATAACTAAGTCAAGTGTTACTAGTTGTTCAAGGAACAAGATGATGTGAATTGTGGAGTCTTTGGTCAATGTCTATGGCAAGTGTAGGAAAAGTTTCATGGTCTTAAGGAAATGTTTGCAAGTTAGAATATCTCATTTGAGTTTACTACATACACAACCCTAT
This sequence comes from Tanacetum coccineum, assembly GCA_026074375.1. Taxonomy (NCBI): domain Eukaryota; kingdom Viridiplantae; phylum Streptophyta; class Magnoliopsida; order Asterales; family Asteraceae; genus Tanacetum; species Tanacetum coccineum. The sequence continues at coordinate 28,112 of BQNB010045166.1, forward strand.
GGATATACATGGGTTGTGATTGAGAGTGAGTTAATTAAGTATTGGTATAAAAGTGGGTATTTGTTGAAGCGTAGAAAAGTTTTGGTGCTTCCGGGTATACCTAAATGTATTTAATCGCGAAACGTAACCAATTTTCGTAACCAATAAAAATAAAATAGAAAGTTGTTTATTACTTTCGTAAAAAATAAATATATCTGCTTGTTTGACGAAAACTTTAATTCGTTTGGTGTCCGTTTACGCTAATTGTTGATTTTTAGTTTACGCGATTTAACTATATAATAAGAATTAAAAGTAAACGCGTACGAAAAATAAAAATAATTTAGTAAAATATATGACGTCGTAAATGACCTGAAATACGGATTTTATTAGTTCCTCCGGTTAGAGAGCCTTGTCGTCAAGGCTCAGGTGGTGAACTGAAGAAGGTAAGGGGTTAGAGAAGAGATGCGGAAATTTCTTGGATTTGTGTTGAATGAAGAGGTATAGGTTTTAAGGTAACTACTCTCAGCATGACTGGTCTTCCCCGATGCATAGCGTAAATTCCGTATATGCATAAAATCTATTAGGTGATTATGCTATGTATATTTGTGGCCCAACGATGCAATGCTCATTTTGTCTATATAGTGTGATGTGTGAATTGTATCGATGTTTTTAACGAAATAAATATAGTCAATTAAAGTAAACGTGAAGTAGTCATAGGGTGACTACAAAAATGGTTCTATAGGTTGACATCGAGATTGTTTGTAAAGTGATAGGTCATAACAAGTATAATGACTTTCCGAATAAGCAGATAGAGTCAATGAAAAATGAACGTAAAGAACTATTCAATCAACAAAATGAACGTAAAAAGTCATGTTCTAAAGGTAGGTGCTCCACGGTAACACGTATGAGGTGACAAGTTAATTATCGTACTCCCATCAACGGAAGGCCTTCTAAACGAGGAATTACGAAACAACATGGCGATCATAAGGAAATGTTTTACTCTGGAGTCAAGTGGTAAAGTAACTAGTAGAAATTTACAAAATAATGCCGAATTGTCGATATCATCAAAAGGGGAATAAAGTAAGTCTCGTAAATGGTGGAGTTAATCGTAAGAGATCAAGAAGAAATTTGCCACTTAAGTATAGGTATCCTTATTATAATTACCGTATTGACGCTCTTGGGAGTAAATGAGAGACTCGGGAAGTACACGAAACGAAGTGATCAATATTTATTTAACAGACTAGTATAAGGTAAATAGTAAGACGTCATATGGATTGACGTAAGATAACGAAATCATAGTCTGGTATTTAAACTAATCATTATCATGTAATAGTAGTAGGGATGCAAAATAGAGCAAATTATAAGTTACCTGGACAAGCTTCGCGTGGATACGAATAAAAACAAGGAGAGACTCTATTATTTGAAAAACATGTCATAGTCTAGGTTTTGAAATGGACCTAGTTTTCATGATTTCGCTCGGATTACCAATCTGTCACACGCCCAAATGGGACGGCAAAGGAGTTGGTAACATTGGGGGGTGCGAACTTCATTGTCCAATACGCACAGTCTCAGAAAACGGACCTCAAAAGGAGACGTTTAAATAAATTTCACAATTCGTTTATATTCAATCCGAGTTTACAAAGGATCCCATTTATAATGCAATAGAAACATTTTTTTAACTCGTTTGTCGAATGGTATACAAGTTATTAAGCCTTCAAAAAACATATAAGCGCGACTCAAATGTTAAACCCCCCAAAAAAAATTGCTGCCACTAGCAATAATAACCTGAGAAAATACATGCAAAAACGTCAACAATAATGTTGGTGAATTCATAGGTTTAAGTAAAATCAGTGTTGAAATAATTTAAGAAATATTGCAGTAAGAAAAGAAGCGTTACGGCATTTCAAAGTGTTATTTCCGAAATCCAAGAAGTGATTTAATAAATCTAGTTAATGTTAAGTAGTATCCACAGATCGAAGTAATGGTGGACTAAGTACGTATTCCGAAGTCCAAAACAAGTAAGGTAGACAAGGGAAACACATTCACCAAGTCTAAATATAAAACAGGTATTATTGCACTAAGCTCATGACCCTTGAAGCCCTTATCTAGATTTGTTCCCCAATCGATTTAGGATGGCTTGCCAACAAACCTAAACAACCCTATCAATGTTAGAGAAATGCACCGATCTAATAGTGACCCATGTAAGGTGGGATTGTAATCTGATAGATTTTCCACAACATCGCGCTTACTTATAGCTATTAACGTTCATGATAAGTTAGGGGACTTCACGGCAATAGGGTAATTTAGCAATAATATTCCGGGCGGTAATATGTATAGCATACCACTTTGTAAACACTAGTGTCCGTAGTAAAACAATCATGTTAAAATTCACGGGGGTGCTTTCAAATTATAGTTGTTCAGATCTCAAATCATGTAGTAAAAATCCAAACTAGTAATAAATATTCATGTAACGCTTACGTATGAAATCAATAAGTTTATGTAGTAAAAACCGAGCACGTATTCTCACCCCGAATAAAAACAGTTTAAGAAAACCATTAAAAGAGAAAAGGTGGGGCTATGAACTCACCTTAGGAAATGAATGATCGAGGTATAACAGAAAATGCGTCACGATAAAGACGGAAAGCAACCTAATTAGATATAGGTCGAATAAGTACTACGTACTATGAAATAAGTAATACCGTATATAAGTCTATATAGCCTACATCACCAAATATTCATGTTGGAAATAATGTTTAAAATCCTATTTTGATAAAATAATTGCCCATGTATTAAAGCTCGTATAATCGTTAAATAGTTCAATCGCCTTTGTAAAATAATATTTATAAAGTTTAAGACATGTATAAATATTATATAAATGATTCTAAAATGTTTCGCAAAAATTTATAAAAAAACGAACCAACACTATTCATCTCAGGAAATAGTGCACAAGTTATAAAATAGTGCGTAACTTTCTCGTTTTAAGCCCGTTTCTTAAGTTTCTTATGTCCACGCTTTCGATTAGGACGAGTTATCATAATTTGACATTTTCATATTTTTGACCCTCTGATGAACAGTACTTTTTACTGTTCACACCAGTTATAAAGTTATTTTTATAGTTTTAATTATCGTAAAACCCGTAAACGTCATATTTTATTCGTTATAGCTCCGTTTTTAGTGATTCTTTCGAGCACGTTCTCGTAATTGAAAGTTCTACTTATTTATGAGGTTTACAAAAATAATTATTTCTGTCATGAACAGTAAATTTTATAAAAATAGTTTTATAAAAGTATTAATTGTCGTAAACTCGCGAAATTCATAACTCGTTCGTTATTAATTGAAAAATTACGATTCTTATCATTTTGGAATCCTAAAAATATGTATAATTTATTAAAAATACCAAACTTGCTGTTTGAATAATTTTTATAAAAAGTTTTTATAAAAATTCTTTTACAAATCCGTTTATTTATCGTATAACTTGTTTTTGCCGTAACTTTTTCGTTATTAATCCGTTGTAGAGTAAGTTTCTTACCTTTTCGGGAATCGTTTGGAGATGGTTTTTTATTTATAAAAAAATATACAAATCTAATATATATTTTATACACTTTTTGGACAGAATGTTTGATTGACTTTACTAAGTCTATATATAACTTTGTTTTTATACTTTTCCACTTTTGTAATCTACAAGTATTTATTTTTTTCATATAGTCTTATATTGTTATATATAATAGAGTCCATTAGTCTATAATTGTCCATTTGTGTCCAAATTTACCAAGTCCATATTAACACTTTTAACCCTTAACTTTCATAAGTAACATTTATATCACTAGTTTTATACTAACTCTTTTTACATATAACCGTGAGTGTATACAAGTCTTAAAACCATTTTTGTAAAACCATATACCATCCATATAACATGTGTACAAATCCATAAATCAAGTTTACAAGAAAATCCACTTTTAAAATGTTAAACATATCCTAAATGGTGATTTCACTACATAACACATCATATACATAAAAACTCATAAAATGAAAGTATAAAGGTTAATAGAAGACCTTATGATGAATGATGATGATGAAAAATAGGTGCTAAACCCTTGTTTAGCCTTTAAACCCAAGCTTGCACAATATGAAATCTAATCTTTTCATATAAACCCTACCTTCCTTTTCTTGATTAAACACTTGATATGTTAACCAATGCTTGGAACCTTTAGGAATCTCTATTATGAATGGTGTGTGTAGTATGATATGTTTATAAATTTTTTATGGTGATTTATTGCCGAAGCAATATAGAGAGAAAAAGGGAAGAAAATTTTTGATTTTTATCAAGTGTTTTACTACATACATGTATATATATGCAAGACTTTAGTCAAGGAGACAAGGTATGGTGCAAGGGATGGTCTAGGTCATGGTCTTGGTCAAAGAGACAAGGCATGGCTAGTATTAATGAGAAGGCATGGTGTGGTTTAAATGGGAAGTGATGTACATTGACCAAACTTGGAAATTTTCTTATTTCTTTGAATCTCTTGCCATAATTTCGGCATAAGAGTGATATAAGTGAGATATTTTTGTAACTTTTATGTATTGGGTATAAAAGTGGGTATTTGTTGAAGCGTAGAAAAGTTTTGGTGGTTCCGGGAGTGCCTAAACGCAATTTATCGCGAAACGTATACACTTTACGTAACCAACAAAAATAAAATATAAAAGTTAATTATTACTTTTGAAAAAATAATATAATGATGGCTTGACATAAACTTTAATTTGTTTGGTGCCCGTTTACGTTGGTTGTTGATTTTTAGTTCACGCGATTTAACTTAACACTTAAAATTAAAAGCGAACGCGTACGAGAAAAGAAAAAAAATAAATAGTGAAAAATGACAAAATGAATGATGTCATAAAATGACCTGAAAATACGGAATGTTACAGTCTCCTCCGGTTAGAAGAGCCTTGTCCTCAAGGCTCAGGTTGCAACACCTGAAGAAGGTACGGGTTCAGAGAAAAGATGCGGAAATTTCTTCCGGATTTGTGTTGATGAAGAGGTGTAGGTTTTAAGGTGACTACTCTCAGCATGGGCATGATTCTTCCTGAATTATACATAGGTGATCAAGTTATGTATATTTGAGGGCTAACGATGCAATGCTCATTTTGTCAAAATAGTGTAATGTATGAAATGTATCCAAAATTTTTATAACGAAATGAAATAGTCAATAAAGTAAACGTGAAGTAGCTCATAGGGTGACAACAAAATGGTTTATAGGTTGACATCGAGATTGTTTCTAAAGCGATAGGTCATAACAAGTATAAAGAATATCCGAACGAACGCAGAAGCAGTCAAAGAAAATGAACGTAAAGAATTATGGTTTCAGATCAAGCCAAGGAAATTAAACTCTTAAAGGCTAAGATCACAAAGCTCAAAAGGAAAGCTAATCCTGTCATCAAACACTTCACAGCATATCAGAAGAGAATATCAAAGGAACAAAGACATCAAAGGAAACATCACTCAAAGAAAAAGAAGGTGCAAATAAAGTCTGTATCCAAACAAGGGAGGAAGAATGCAAAAGGAGATGGTAAAGCAAAAGAAAATGCTCAAAGTGAAGGGAGGACAAAAGAAATGATGGATGAAGACAAAGAAACTGATGAAGTTGGACTTAGTACTGAAGATGAAGTTAGTACTGCTAAGAAAGGAGTTAGTACCGAATTTGAAAAAGTTAGTACCGACAGACCAAAACTTAGTACTGACGATCTCAAAGTTAGTACTGATGAACAAATGAAAAGTAATGATGATCAAGTTGATGCTTCTGAAGAGATCTTTAAAGGTACTGAAGACCAAAGGGAAGGTATTGAAGAGAAAGTTGAAAGTACCGCTGACAAAAAGGTAAGTACTGAAGAGCAATCTAAGGAAGAAATTGCTTCTCAAGCTTCTCAAACATCCTCTCTGACACCCACATCTGTGATATTTGGTGATGATGAAACAATTGCTACACTTCTCATCAACATGAGTAAAGCCAAAGCCATTTCCAAAGAAAAAGAGAAAGGTGTAGAACTGAAGGATGTTGAAGATACTGATAGACCTAGAACTACTTCTACAAGATCAACACTCACTTTAAAGCCTCTTCCAAAAATTGATCCTAAAGACAAAGGGAAGAAGAAGATTGAAGAGGAGGATGAAACTGAAAGTGAAGATGATGATATTCCACAAGTTGTGAAGAAATTCAAACAGCTTGAGAATGATGAAGAGTTAGCTAGGAAAGTCCAAGAAGAATGGGAAGCTGAAGAGGAGAAAAACAAAATTGCTGAAGAAGAAGCAGCTAATGAAGCTCTCATTAAAAACTTTGATGATGTAAAAGCAAGAATTGAGGCAGACAGAATTCTAGCTGAGAAGCTTCAAGAGCAAGAAAGAGAGCAGTTTACAATAGAAGAAAGAGCTAAATTCCTTCATGATACAATTGCTGCTCAGAGAAAGTTCCTTGCTCAACAAAGATCACAAGCCATAAGAAATAAACCTCCAACCAAGAATCAACTCAGAAATCAAATGATGACCTACATAAAGCATGTGGGAAACTACAAACATGCTGATTTGAAGAGCAAGAAGTTTGAAGACATTCAAGCTTTGTATGAAAAGATTAAGAGATTTAATGAAGATTTCATCTCTACTAGATCTGCTCAAGATGAAAGGTTTATCAAGAGGATGAATGAAAAAGGAGCTGGTTTATCCAAAAGTGAAGTGATCAAGGAAGAAACCAAACAAGAAGTCAAGATAGAGGATAAAGAAGAAGAGAGTACTAGAAAAAGAAAACTAGGTACTAGGAAGAAAATGAAGTCAAGAAAAAGAAGATATATTCAAAATACTTCTGAGGATAATAATGAAAAAGAAGATGATGAACTGAAATTGTATTTATCTATAGTTCAGGATGAAGAAAAAGAAGTAGACTATGAGATTCTTGACAGAAAATATCCAATCATTGACTGGAAGACAGTGTGTCTTGGAACAAAACCACAGTTTGATGAATCCAAAGAAGAAGAGATCAATCTGAATGTAGTAACAAGAAGCAATGGACAGGAAAGATACTTTAGTATTTTAACGACAGTATTGTCCATATTTGACAGAGAAGATCTAAATGTTGTTTATCAACTGGTAATGGATAAATACCAAGATGAGATGCCTGAAGGTTTTGAAAGAGTTCTTTGGGGAGATTTGATGGTTTTGTTCAATCCAGATGAACAAGATGAGTTTTGGAGCTCACAACATGAATGGAAGGTAATCAGTTGGAAGTTGCACAGTTCCTCAGGGGTACACACTTTGATGACTAATGAAGGAGTAGTCATTCACATGCTAACAGAGAAGAAGTATCCTTTAAAGAAGGAAATAGTGGTGATCAATGCCTATATTCTAAATTAGAGTACAGAAGAAGAACAGTACATATCGGCATTTAGAATTGTAATATTTATCAAAAAGTATTGCTGATTAGAATCTGACGAACAAGGCTGATGGTAAGTGAGATAAGGATTGCGTGTGGCTAACACACATCACACTCAAATGTGTTATCAATCGCACTCACATGCTCTAATCAGGCATAATGAATTATTTTTTGGCTAGTCACACTCTCGCAAACGGCTTGGGGGTAATAAAATGAGAGAAAAATACAAATGAACCAACACCCTCTCCACACTTGGAGAGGGGTATTTATACTTACACCACATGGGCTTTGTTGGGCCGAATGGTGTTTAACTTGGGCCGGGATCGGGATTACAATGGACCTTAGTCCGGAACTAGTACAAGATTAGATTACGTTCACAAGCCCGTTTACCCTTTCTAGCCTATTACAACATATAATTAAATAAAGACCGAAGCTTCCTCGTTGAGTGACCGAGCTTCCTTGTTCGACTTGATATTTTGAGGCTAACAATCCCCCCCGAAATGAGGTCTTGAACCTTGAAACGAGCTTCCTTGTTTGACTCGATATTTTGAGGCTAACAATCTCCCCCGAAGCGTGGTTTTTGATAGATTCCGAGCTTCCATGTTCAGAATCATAACATGGTCTTGGATTTCTTGAGATTTCTTTGACATTGAGTTCTTGAGTCTTGTTCTTGGTCTTTATCTTTGTTGTAGGCTTGTTCTTTCATGTTGTGTGATCTTTGATCTTGAGCCTTTTCTTTTTTACTTTGACTTTAATTCTGAGATCTTTAAATCTTTTCCTTGTTTGTCTTGTTGTCTCTGCCATCTTGCGATCTTGTGTCTTGTGTCTTGACCAACATGCTCATACTATGCATCATCTTGAAAGCTTGCTAACAATCTCCCTTGATAATCGTTGTCTTGATAATCTTGATAACTTTTAGGAATATCTTGAATATCAGATTTTGCGAAAGTCTTTGTATTTAATTCTTGAGCTTTATTGATTCTTGAATCTTGATGCTTAAAGTATGTCTTTGTAGCTTGAGTATGAGGATGTGGTAATGAATCGGACTCTGCTGGAATGAGGCTGCAACACCGTCGTTTGTACCTGCATTTTAATGTTAGTGATAAATAGCAGATATGGACGAATATGGCTTTGTCATTCATCGAGATTCGGTTGCATTAACCTCCAGTTCTATGAGGACCGTTTTACAGTATAAATAATGTACCTGTGATCAGGTAGGTTCAATTTTGGAAGAACCTCCTTGACAGGGTTTCCAGCTCAAAGTGTTAGATCCTCTAACGCGTATGCATTAGATTCACCGTACTTGCTTGTTCTCAATACCAGAACGTCTCAAAGCAGACAACACGATATGAGTGAATCAGATAGTTACTATCTTTCTGATTAAGTCGTCAATTCATTTACTGGAACAAGTTTGATTCACATAGAATCGCACCATTATTTCTTTCCAGTTGACACAAGTTTGATTCATATAGAATCGCGCAAGTCACCTACCAAGAGCTTGTTTGATGTTGGCTCAAGCAGGATTTCCATCTTCACTGTGAATACTTAAGTATCACTCAGATGTTCTGGCAAAATCACAAGGATAATGCGTAGGACTCTTGTTAACAGCTTGTGAACTTATTGGTGTTCAACAAGTGTTTGTCATGGAATGTGTCCTAATGAGATTTATTTTATTGATCTCTTGGCTCTAGACTCGATTAGTGCATCTTGGTTTTAGTACTCGGAGGCTGGAGCAGACTGCCACCTATTCAATATCAACAATCTCAAAGTGAGTTGTCAATAGATAACGTGTGTATCTCCGTGACAAATGAGACAAGTATCTGTTGAGAGAAACTTGAATGGCTGGGAAGGGTTGTGCATTGCATCACTGGGTCCATGACGTCTTTCTTCAATATCAGAATTCATCTTTGTGAAAACTGATAGATTATGTATTGACCCGGTTTCTGCCTAAAGTTGTATGAAGGGCTTCTTTCTTTAGACCCTTTATCCTTACATTTCTTTTTCATTCTTCAACCCCTTCAATGCTTACCAAGACGTCATTACTAACACCTTGTTGTGATTGTTCCAGTGTTAGCTCAATCTTAGTCGGCATTATTCCCTTATTCTCATTCATCTCCAATCATACCTAAGGACTGCTATTTCTAACTATGGATTGTCCTTGGGTAGATCCCTCCGGTTCTGGTTGGATCATAGGACTAATACCTAACCTAACCACCTTATGACTTCAGAATCGTCGTGAAATTAAGATGTTGTTGGGTATGAGATCGTAACCATAAAACCTTTTCCGAAGAGTATAAACAGCACTTTGAGTCGTTTAGATCACTTATTATTTTCAAGATCACATTTTAATTACATTTCTCCCCTTATTTTAAATACTAATGCACTTAGTTTTTGAAATACCCGGTGATTAAAATTTGACTTGAAAATTCTGTGGGGAGAAAATTGTTACAGCATGAGTTATGTGGAACTGTTTCTTCTTGCTCCCCCTCAATTTCACACATATGACACCAATTGAGAGAATAGGATTATGACTTTGTAAAATCCATGTGAAATTGAGTTTGAGCTACTTGTATATGTTTTAACAAAATGATTGTTTAAATATTATTAACATTTTAACATTTTTTCATTTGTTTAAACATTTTTGAAATGTTTTAGACACACAAAATAGACATGTGAGTATGTGCCTAAACGCATTAAAACTTGGTTTTAAAAGCTCCCCCTCAAAAATTGATTCACTTATAAAAGATGATTCGACTTTTGAAAGATGCATGAGGAGGGAGTGTCGAACACACAATTTTGAAAGATTTTGAAGAATCTTTTGAGAAATTCTTGAAAAATTGTGTTCAACGTGTTTTGAAAAAACCAATGTTACTTGAGCTCGAAAGACTTTGAATGTCTTTTGAATTGACTTTTTGTGTCAGCCTCAAGTTCCGAGAAGTTGTTATCTTTCGTTGTGAGGATAAATGTAATGATTTGCACAATTTTCCTTTATTTAAAGACCGGGTTGTTATCTGTCATTTAATAACAAACCATTGACTTGAACTACAAAACTTTGAGTGTTTTGTTGAATAGCTCAAGACCAAAAAGATTTCTCTTTTCGTTGTTAAGGATAAATGCACTGAAGCGTACATTTTCCTTTTCTTTGAAGAACGGGTTATTATCTGACATTTAATAATAACCATAAAAAAAATTAGAAATGACATGTTTTGAAAGCATTTGAGTAGCACCCTAAGTGGTATTCCGCTGCGTTGTTCATCTTTTGGGTATTATGAAGCTTTTGTTTAATTAAGAATGTTTATGACTTTTAAAGCTTATGGGACTAAATGTTTGAACTTTAACTTTGTTCTTTGCTATGGCATCGAATGAAATCTTATCTTAAAACGTCCATTTAAGGTCGTTTCCTATATCTTGATTGTTGTACTTTGACGTAGCACCCCATTGTTACCATTCCGCTGCTACCTGATTTTGGGGGTGTTCGGCAGCGGAATAGTAACATTGGGGTGCGACTTCAAGGCACACAGTACAAGTCACAAAAAACGACCTCAAAAGAGACGTTTAATAAAATGTCACATTCAGTGAGTAAAAAATGTCAGAGTCTCCACAGGTTCCATTTATAATGTATTAGAAAACATTGTCAAAACATTTGTCAAATGGTACTCAAGTTATTAAGTCTTCAAAAATATATCCGCGCTACACCAATGTTCCCAATGCTCCACAAGCAAAATAATAACCTGAGAAAATACATGCTAAAACGTCAACAATAATGTTGGTGAATTCATAGGTTTAAGTAAAAAGCAGTATTGAAATAATTTAAGAAATATTTCAGAAGAAAAGTAGCGTTACAGCATTTAAAAGTATCAGTTCCAAAATCCAAGTAGTGATTCAGTAAATCAAGAAGTATTTAAAAGTGGACCACAAGACTTAAGTAATGGTGGACTAAGTACGTATTCCGAAGTCCAAAACAAGTAAGGTAGACAAGATAAAACAAATTCACCAAGTCTAATTATATATTATTGCACTAAGCTTATGACCCCGAAGCCTTAACTGTCTGTTTGCCCCAAATAAGGTAGGGTGTCTGCCAAAACAGCCTACAAATTCCTCTAAATGTTTCGCCAAAAGTTTTAATAAAAAACGAATCAACACTATTCATGTCTGGAAATAGTGTATAAAATTATATTTCTCTTGTTTTAACTTTTTTTTTCATATGTTAAATGAAAAATTTTAGCTTACGCGATTTAATTATGTGATAAGAATTAAAAGTAATTGCGCACGAGACGAAAAAAAATAAATAGTGAAATAATGACGAAATAAATGACGTCATAAAATGACCTAAAAATACGAAATGTTACAATTTGAAACTCCTGTTCGAACTTCATTTACACGCCCGTGTTGATATTAATCAACATTTCTAGGTACGTAAATGTTATCGATTCCAAGAGACATGTCGAGAACAATATTTTTGTGAAACATATTCTGATTTTTTGATTTTGTATTTTTCTTTTTGAAATTTTATATTTTTGTATTTTTCTTTCAGAAATATTTTCTAACATAATTAAAAATGGAATGTTTATACAAAAAAGATGTTGATAGAATATTTACATTAGATGAACCCTGTGAAGAGATGGGTTCGGAAGCATGATATTACTACATCAAAGGGAAGAAAGAGTTGCCACAAATAGTAGTGTTAGGATTATGTGTTTTGTTTCCTAATGGTGAAGCACTATCATTCGTGTTGTAGCGGGTTTCAATTGACTTTCTAATGGGAATCCACTTAAGACCAACTTAAGTAAAGATTCTACCTGTTAGTTTCCATGTAAGACCAGATCTAAGAGGCGTTGTTTTCAGATACATAATAGAGGACTTATTTGGAGAAAACCTTTGTCCTATGGGGATCTGTCTACCATGATTCTTAGAGTCGCTTTTCTTTTCTACGGGTATATATCTCTTTGTTGTCTTACACAACTTCAGAAAGACAAAGCCTTGAATACCAAACCTAGTGTGCAACAATCTGCTATATTACCAAACACTACTAATGGTAAAAAACCGAAACCTAGGAACTTTAATCAACAACCTAGGAATTGGCCACCATCCATGAGTAGTCGTATATTGAATAGAACTGTTAACATAGCAGAACCACCTAGGAATCAAAAGCCTTTCTTGATGGTGGCCAATTCCTAGGTTGTTGATTAAAGTTCCTAGGTTTCGGTTTTTTACCATTAGTAGTGTTTGGTAATATAGCAGATTGTTGCACACTAGGTTTGGTATTCAAGGCTTTGTCTTTCTGAAGTTGTGCCTTTTTCTTAGCTTCCTCTAGGTAGTCTTTATAAACCATGTCATTTGAGCCTACAGATTCCCTTGGTGACTGAAATGACACATGCTTTGGGCTATTCCTAGATAGGCCAGGTGCATTCACATCATAAGGCTTAGCAAAAGACGATTCCTAACTTGAGGCCAAGAATGTGGAGTGACTGGTTTTGTCAAATCATGCGACACACCAACTTGGGAGGCAATCCTATGTCTTGGCAATTGGGATTGTTTAAATTTATACGCAGTTGGTTGTCTTACCACTAGTTGATTTCTGATTGGTTGCAAAGGCAGTTTCCCCAAGATTGATTATTTTTCAAAATTAATGTCCACACCCTTTCCTTTGTTCTTCTCAATGAGTTTCTTTAACCTACTTATGGCAATGTCCTTGTCTTGCAATTGAGCTTTCAAATCTTGTATTTCAAAATATTGTTCACGCTCTTTCAGAAATACATTTGACGCTTTTTCTTTGCAAACTATGTCATTTTTCATTTGTTCTTGACATTGTTGTAAAGCAAGTTCAAGAGAAATCGAGTGTTTTTCTGTTAGCCTTTATTTTATTAAGTCAAACAAAAATGTTATCGGTCTTATAAAGTCAAACTAGGTCTTGTATTGTAATAGGCTAGTCGGGTTCAACGGGCTTGGATTGTAATCTACTATTGTCGGTGTTTCAGGCTCAAATCCCAAGTTTAGTCAAGCCCGGCCCAAGTAGAAAAGCCCACACTCCAACTAGATGGCTAGGGGTATAAAAGAAACCCTCTCCTCACATGGAGAAGGTGTTAGTTACACTTGTTTACTTGTAACTCACCATTTCTCTCTCTTAATCGAACATTCCAAGTTTTCTCTCTTCCTTTCTTTTTCTTTCTTCTATCCGGCTTATATAGGGCTTATTTGGGTTTGCTTATTATTGTGTGTGGATTAATATAAAGGGATAACACGTGGTATCACTCACCAATGGCTGTTTAGTGTGTGGCTTATTTCGTGGCATATTAACTTATTTGGTTACTTCTTTTCTTTCTTTCTTTGGTCTTATTTCAAACGTAGCTTATTTGGCAACATAAGCTCACGGTTTACTTTTTCTTTCTAGCTTATATGTTTATTAAGCTTATTTTTCTTCCTTCTTTTCACTCGACGTGGTGTATTTTCGTTTGATTTAGAAGTATCACAAGAGTCACGTCTCTTTGTTGTTTGATCCTCAAACTCGTTTATCAGCTTTTTGAATTTTTGTGCTTATTCCTAGCTTATTTAGAAGCTTTTTGGGGTAGCTTATTGATCTTTAGTGGTTCCAACCGGTTAAGACAAAGGAGGAACATAGATCCAACTATTTAGCTTCATAGTACAATTAGTTTTGTTGTTTTATTAAGAAGACAAAAAGTGGTGTCCTCACAATAAAGTGACTACAAGCGGGATATGTCATAGGTTAAGCAGAACATGTACGTTTGATATTCAAGCGAAATATGCAGGTGTAATTTCAAGCGAAATATATACGTTTGATATCCAAGCGAAACATGCATGTTTAATTTGAAGCGAAATATGTTAAAAAAATGAGAAGCGAAATATGTTAAACAGTTGAAGCGAAACATGTTAAACTGTCAAGCGAAATATGTTCATTGCCAAGCAAAATATGAAAGTTAATTGCCAAGCGAAATATGACAGTTACTTGCCAAGCGAAATATGTTTAGAAGTTTAAGCGAAACATGCAACTTTTATTTTTCAAGTGAAACATGCAATTTTTAACCAAGCGAAATATGCAATCCCTCAAGCGAAATATGTCAATTTTAATTTCACGGTTTTTCTATTGATTTTGTAAAATCCTGACAAGTAAATTTTTTCCTTCTCGGTTTTAATCATAGAGTTGTAAAATCCCGTGGAGTTAATTGCATTCTCTCTCACCACAATACAATCAACACTTCATAATACTTAAGATACGATATCCATTCACAACTTCATCAAAATGTCAAATTAAAATATCAATTTGCAAACTCAACCATCGAATGCTCTTCATAATGCTATCATGGAAGCGGGTAGCAAAGATCGTCTACCAATGTTAGCACCGGGTAATTACGTTTAGTGGAAATCCAGAATCAAGAGATACATTGACACCAAACCTAACAGTGAACTCATCCACTATTGTCTCCAAAATCCACCATACACGTATCAATGGGCTGAGAAGACAGTTCCAGTTGCTGAAGGTAGTTCTGAAACAACTACAGAGAGGTATATGGAGAACTATAAGAATGTTTCACAAGACATACGCGATCAACTGAATGCCGAAGCTGAAGCCGTTCAGATCATTCTCACAGGGATAGATAACGATATCTACTCCACAGTTGATGCTTGTCCGAATGCATGTGAAATGTGGAAAGCCATTGAAAGGTTGAAACAAGGTGAATCAATCAATGTTCAAGATCTTGAAACCAATTTATATTGGGAGTTTGGAAAATTCACATCACGGGATGGTGAATCACTTGAATCGTATTACTCACGATTCTACAAGATGATGAATGAGCTTGTCAGAAATCAGTGTCATGTTACAAATCATTAAGTGAATGTCTAGTTCTTACTTCAACTACAACCAGAATGGCAAAGGTTTGTGACACTTGTTAAGCAGAGTCAAGAGCTGAAGACTGTCTCCTATCACAAACTTTATGACATCCTGAAGCAACACCAGAATGAAGTCAATGAGATAAGAGCTGAAAGACTAGCATGTACTGCTAATCTACTTGCACTTGTTGCTCAGCAACAACCAGTTTACCATCCTACTCAAAACACTCAATATTCCTCCACTAGATCACAACAATCTACCAGAAACAGAGGAAAAGAAATTGTTACCTCTTCTGCTCCTACTTATGATCCAGAATCTGCTATGGTTACTGAAGATGATGAAATGTCAAAGGAAAAAGATATTGACAAACTCATGGCTTTAATTTCTCTCTCGTTCAAGAAAATCTACAAACCTACCAACAACAACCTTCAAACTTCATCAAACACCAGCAGAGCTAATCAAGATAATTCTCCAAGAATTAACAGAGGAACTAGGTATGATAATCAGAGGGCAGTTAATATTGCTGGGGCTAGGGAAAATGTAGGTACTCTGGTAATGCAAAAGTCTGGGATTCAGTGTTATAACTGCAAGGAATATGGGCATGTATTAAGGGAATGTTAGAAACAGAAACGAGTAAAGGATGCAGCTTGTCACAAGGAAAATATGTTATTGTGTAAACAAGAGGAAGTTGGGGTTCAGTTGAATGCAGACCAAGCTGATTAGAAAGATGATACTGATGATGAGTCTGATGATCAGGAATTGGAAGCACATTATATGTACATGGCATAGATTCAAGAGGTTACTTCAGATCCAGTTGACAATTCTGGACCAATCTTTGATGATGAGCCAATGCATAAGGTACAAAACAATAATAACAACTATAATGTGTTTGCCATGGAAAATGAACATCCTGAACAACCTGAATCTAGTAATGACATATATCTGGAGGAACATGGTGACACCAATATCACTATTGATTTATTGGATATATGTAATGATAAAGCTTAGGATGACCAGGATGATACTGATAATCTTGATCAAGAACGTGATTTGCTTGCTTCTTTAATTCAGAAACTAAAATATGAAATTGATGAC
>BQNB010045167.1:0-44448 GCA_026074375.1 Tanacetum coccineum
TGTTGCCATTTTTGGTCTGTTTTGGGTTTAATTGGGTTATTTTAGGTATTAACGGATATGTGTATTTTACACTTATCAAACTTTCTGACAAGGGATTTATACGACCAAATTCCTCACCCCGGGGAGCTCCAGTTCTATTTGTCAAAAATAAAGATGGATCTTTTCGGATGTGTATCGACTACCATGAACTAAACAAACTTACTATGATGCACCGATACCCACTTTTGAGAATCGACGACTTGTTTGATTAGTTGTAAGGGTCAAGAGTCTACTCTAAGATCGACATGAGATCTGGTTATCACCAACTCAGAGTTCAAGAGGAATACATTCCAAAGACGGCGTTTAGGATACTCTACGGTCACTATGAGTTTCAAGTGATGTCGTTTAGACTGACCAACTCACCAACGGTATTCATGGATCTGATGAATCGGGTGTGCAAACCATATCTGGATAAATTCATGATAGTCTTCATCAATGATATTTTGATCTACTATAAGAATAAGAAGGAGCATGAAGAGCACCTTAAGTTAATTTTGAGATTACTTAAGAAGGAAGAATTGTACGCCAAGTTTTCAAAGTGTGAATTTTGGCTTTCAAAGGTATGGTTTCTCGGTCACGTGATTGATAGTGAGGGCATTCACGTGGACCCAGTAAGATTGAGTCAATCAAGGATTGGGCATCACCCAAGACTCCGACAGAGATTCGTCATTTTTTTAGGTCTTGTTGGCTTATCGACGATTTATCGAAGGTTTCTCAAAGATTGCCAAGCCTATGACAATGTTGACACAAAAGAGCGTGAAGTTCGATTGAGGTGAAAAGGAAGAAGCTGCATTTCAACTGTTGAAGCAAAAATTGTATAGTGCATCGATTTTGGCTTTAGTGTAATGCTTCTCACAAAGGGTTGGGCGCGGTTTTGATGCAAAGAGAAAAAGTAATAGCCTACGCGTCACGCCAAATCAAGATTCATGAGAAGAATTACACTACGCATGATTTAGAACTTGGACATGTAGTGTTCGCTCTCAAAATGTAGATACATTATTTGTACGGTACGAAGTACGTTATGTTTACTGATCATAAGAGTTTGCAGCATATACTTGATCAGAAAGAGTTGAACGTGAGACAACGCCGATGGTTAGAACTGTTGAGTGACTACTACTGAGAGATTCGTTATCATCCGGGGAAGGCAAACGTGGTGGCTGATGCGCTAAGTCGCAAGGAAAGGATTAAGCCGCTACGAGTTGGGGCCTTAGTTATGACTATTGGTTTAAATATTCCTAAGAGAATTTTAAATGCTCAAGCTGAGGCAAAAAAAGAGGAGAATTACGTAACTGAAGATTTGTGCGGTATGATTAAGAAGCTTGAAGCCCGTGCTGATGAAACGCTGTGTTTGAAGAATAGGAGTTGGATACCCTGTTTTGGCTACTTGAGAGCTTTGATTATGCACGAGTCGCATAAGTCAAAGTATTCTATCCATCCTGGATAGAAAAGATGTACCAAGATCTGAACAAACTATATTGGTGGCCCAATATGAAAGCGGAGATTGCCGCCTATGTCAGTAAGTATCTGACTTGTGCCAAGGTCAAAGCCGAATACCAAAAACAATCTGGTTTGTTGGTTCAACCTATGATCCCGGTGTGGAAATGGGAAAACATTACAATGGATTTCGTTACTAAATTTCCAAAGATGTCGTATGGAGAAGACACAATTTGGGTCATTGTTGACCGTCTTACTAAATCCGCTCATTTTCTACCAATGAAGAAGAGCGACTCAATGGAGAAGTTGACTTGACAATACTTGAAGGAAGTAGTCACGAGGCATGGTGTAACCGTTTCGATCATCTTTGATCGAGATGGTAGGTTCACATCTCAATTCTGGAAATCGCTTCAGAAAGCTTTAGGTACTCAATTGGATATGAGTACGACTTATCACCCTCAGACCGATGGTCAAAGTGAAAGGACCATCCAAACCTTAGAAGACATGTTGCGTGCTTATGTGATCGATTTTGGAAAATGTTGGGATAGACATCTACCCTTGGTATAATTTTCGTACAACAATAGTTATCACACGAGTATCAAAGCTGCACCATTCGAAGCACTGTACAGTCGTAAGTGTCGATCGCCTGTCTGTTGGGCTGAGGTTCAAGATGCTCAGATTACTGGCCTAGAGATTATTCATGAAACTACAAAAAAGATCATTCAAATTAAGAAGCATATTCAAGTTGCAAGTGATAGACAGAAGAGCTACGCCGACAGAATACGTAAGCCGATGGAGTTTCAAATTGGAGATAATGTTATGTTGAAAGTGTCACCATGGAAAGGGGTGATATGTTTTAGAAAACGAGGGAAGCTGAACCCTCGTTATATTGGACCTTTCAAGGTTCTTGCTAAAGTTAGAACAGTTGCGTACCGACTTGAACTCCCCGACTAACTAAGCCGCGTTCATAGTACCTTTCACGTTTCTAATCTGAAGAAGTGTTTCTCCGATGAACCACTTGCTATTCCATTGGATGAAATTCAGATTGATGACAAGTTTAATTTCAGTGAAGAACCGGTTAAGATCGTGGATCATGAAGTCAAACGTTTGAAGCAAAGCTGTATCCCGATTGTGAAAGTCTGTTGGAATTCTAGGCGAGGTCTTGAATTCACTTAGGAGCGCGAAGACCTCGCTAACCCTAAAGCTACGTCTTAAGCTTTGAGAACAAATCTCTTTTAATGGGGAAGGATGTGACACCCCGTGAATTTCAGGTCATTATTTTAAACTATTTTGATCATTATTCTTGACTTTTATATGTTACGTTTAAATCTGGCATTTTCTGGGAAGTTGTCCCGTGTAAATCTAAAAAACGTCATCGGACTTGTTCCGGCTTCGGATTTTGAATATCCTAAGTTTTATATGCATTATTTTATCATTTTAAAGTGTTACGTAGTTTACGTGCACCCCCGATTATGATTTTTACGGTTTTCGCGTATAATTTGCGTTTTGATCAAGCGGAACCCCGGAAACCCGTAATCTTTTCGTGTAAACTCTAGTTATCGTATATCTCGGGTTTAGAAGTCAAAATTTTCGTGATCACCCCTCCCATACCCAAATCCTACGCATATATACACATTTAATTTAAGATCATGGAATCTTTCCACTTTAATTTGAATTTTGGCTTCTCATGCAAGGTGATGGCATTTTGGAAGCATGCTCCCATGCATGGTACATGGATCTTGTCTTCTAGTTTAACTTCGGACCACTTCTCCACTAACTCAAAAACATAGAATCTTGATTTAATTTTAAACTAGTGATCAAGCTTGACCCCACCCCCCTCCCCCCCCAATGGCCTCTTATGAGTTCTGAACCCACAGACACACAACACCTTTGACGTGTGCTTTGGTTACCTAGACACCTTGATACCAATTTCGTTAACTTACCTTCTGTCCTATAATATACCCATGATATCTCACACTTAGGGTTCATTCATTTCTTGCACCAAGCACCTGTTTTCTCTCTTATCTTTTTCTCCTCTTTGGGCGCGGCATCAAACACACATACACACATTCATAGCTTTGATTTCTAGCAAGATTTATCCATTTCAATCTCATTCCTATTCATATCTAAGGGTTTTCTAAGTGTTTGATAATTGTTTTCAAAGGTTTATAAGACTTCAAGAGTTAGGGTTTTGATTATTCAAGTGAGTTTTGCAAGATTTGATATTGGGTTTTAAGATCTAAGGTGTTCAAAGATAGATCTTGTGTTTTCATCTTGATTCTCTTCTTCTTGTAAGTATCTCAAAATCCTTCTTGTGATATCTTTATGGTTCTTGAATCCTTATTCAAGAACAAGGCTTATGTGTTTGTGTTGAACTTTTGAAAAAGGGAGATGAAGAGAAGGAGAACTATATATATATATATATATACTATTATATATATATACTATATATATATATTATATATATATATTATATATTTATATATATATATACTTTTATTATTATTTGGTGAGATGAGTTGATTTATGTGTTGCAATAATAGTAATGATTGGGTATTTAGGAATATATTAAGAGTAGTATTTTATATGTTTGTTTAGTTTAGTAGTGATGGGATTAGGTTAGAATAATCACTATTGTAAAGGTTTGAATGTGGATTTTATTGGTTTAGCGTTTGCGAAATGTAAGGTTGCTAATCCAAATTTGTTTTAGGGTTTCGGGCGACTTGAAAATGTTTTCATTAGTCAAGAAGGTAATTTTTGAAAAGCTTGTTTCAAATAGATAGATTTTCATATATCTAACACTAAAAGCGGATTTAAAACGGCCAAGTTATGGCAAAATGAATTTTGGAACACTTTTCGGAAAAATAATTTATAAGGTTGTTGATTTGAAATTATAAAAGGAGTTTTCGGACACTTTCGGGCATATTTGAGCTTTTAAAAGGTTGGCGAAACATATAGAAACATTAGTAAACTAAGTAGGATAATTAGAAACGTCATGAACGTGTTTATGTGATGTCGAGATTTATAAAAACATAGGACTTCTAAAAATAGCAACTTTTGAAATATATTGGCGAGACGGGTTTAGAAGTTAAGTGCTTAGGTTTAGATAGAGCGTTTTGAAAATATGGAAACATGACAAATATAGGGGACGATATTAACGTCCAGAAATACTAAACCTTCTTAAAATAGAAGTTTTCTAAAAAGGGTAACTTTCGGATAAACGTCGAGACTTAACGTAAACTTTATAATTTCATTTGATCACGTTTTGTTAAATAAACTAAATCACAAACACATATGGATGCCTTTTCGTTGATAAGCATTTTGTTCTTGGTTTCGTACATCTTATTTTCCTAAGACGCGTCATTTACTTAGGTTGCGGCTAGGATTTTATATCATCTTTCATTTACGTGATTACCGTTCGTTCACCTTGCTAAGGTGAGTTCATAGCCCCACGTTTTTTCTATTTTGCTTTACTATTTGAGGTGAGAAACATTGCTTGCTTTTAAACATTGGACACAAATGCTTTATGATTTCCCAATCCTGTTTACGTGTTGCCTAAGTAGTGTTGGAACTTGTATGCCTGAGTTATCTTGAACCGTTAGTTACTTATGACCAATGGGATTGGTTAAGTGAGCGCAAGTGTTGTAAATAGATCTATTGGGACTAATCATCCCCGTCTGGGTAAGTAGCCCTTACCACCCAAGAGGCACCCGAATAAACGGACGTTTACCATGTCGAGTGATACGGTATTACGCCGTTATGGCACCCGTCAGGGCAAGTTTATTTGGCATTTTGCATGCTTCTATTTCATTTAGCCTCAGCGTCATGAGCTTAGTGCAATGTAAACACCTTTTTATGTGATATTGTATCTGTTATAATAGTCACATACGTTTTGCAAAATTTGTGGTCCACTCTTATTACAAATTCAAACCTATGAATTCACCAACTTTATGTTGATGTTTTAGCATGTTTTTATCAGGTGCTTAGTTGTGGATGTCTTTGATTGCTATATGGTGTCGCCTTGCTTTGGCCCGATTTTCAAGAATTATTATCAACTGCTTTAACATCGTTCTCAATTTCTAAAACTTATATTCGCTTCCGCATTTTATCTTTGAACCTATGTAAAACCTTAACTATTTTTATTTAATGCAACAATATTGGATTTCTAAACGTACAGTCACTGAAAATTAGCATGCTGAGGAACCAATGGCCACCACTAACACCATCCAAAGTCTACAGGCCTCTGAATCGGCAGAGGAAGTAGCAAACTAGCATGAAACCATTGTTGTCGAAAAGGTAACAACTTTAAATTTTTGGGGCACTGCAAGCAACCACTCTCAAACTTCTCTAGGAGAGAGTGGTGAAGATAAGGGATACCCCCGACCCAATAGAGAGTCAGAGTCAACACATTCATATCCTATATCTTCTGTACACCCTGAGTCTACACCAGGGAGTGATACACTTAGGTTTATAATGCCTGATGTTGAACCTGAGAACTATAGACTTTGCAAGGACTTGCAACATCCTCCGTATAAAAGTCAGACCCTAAGAGTACCTGAACTTCACTCAGCCTTTGGGGTCACTGAATCACAAAACAAAAAGAATCCCAAGGTTTTAACCTCTGAGAGGACTGAATCATCACCCTCAGTCTTCTTGGGGTAGCGTACTGGTGACCCTTCCCTTCTTTATAAATTCATATTTTCAACTAACCATTTTATACATGAACCTGAATCATTAACTGCTGATGAACATATGGAAGAGGATTCATTGGCTACTGACTTTGGGATTTGATCATTAGGAAATGTAGATCTTAATCAAGCTATGAAGGAGCAAATGAATAATGATGCTGAGAGATCACATTCATGGGAGCTGTGTCTGATGATCAGATCATGGAAGAGGATGATTCTGACTTAGAATCTATGCCTGATGATGAAATCATGTCTATATCAGGGGATGACAATGAAGATGCTGATTCTGACAGAGAATTGTCAATTGCTGATGAAGTTGCTGCCGACAATGTCATTGATGAAATACTTAATAAAATCAACACAGAGGAGACTACTACAATTGTTTTCGCTGCAACTTCTAAAGATGTACCCTCTGTGTCTATCTCTCCATCATCTCCTATGTTACCTATGGGGGATGTTTAAGCATTAGCTGCAAGAGTACTTTGGGAAAAGAAGAACATTCCTCGGGTCAAACCCCCATACGATCAGGCATTAGGAGCCATAAGAAGGTTCAAGGAAATTCAAATCACAAAATCACTTGGGTTATGTGACATCCGTGATTTAATCGGGTTAGTGATACCTTTAGAAATGGCTAAGAGTTCATTATGTGTGATTTTCTTGTGTGTTATGTGTTATATATGTGTGCTAAGTGGTTTTAATAGGTGAATGATGTCATTTTGAGGTGTGTGATCAACTCATTTTGAGTGCGTTGTGTTTGGAGATGAGTATCCCATTTGTTCACATATAGTGATAATGGAAAGGAAAGGCGTATTGCATGCAATGCTACGTAAATAGTTGCATGAGTTTGTGTTAAGCGTTTAGGGGAAATGTATTATGATGGAAATAAGCTAAGTGAGTAAAAAATGGAAGATTGTAGCAAACTTTCTAAATATAGAAAGTGATTTGTGAAATGAAAAGTTATTTTTAGAAAGTGTAGTAAATTGAGTGATATTTCGGTCGTACGAGATTTTATTGATGTGTTTTCGGAAGACTTGTCAATGACCATCGCAACGACAAGTTGAGTTCCATATAGACTTAGTTCCTAGAGTGACGCCGGTCGCGAAGTCTCTATATCATTTGGCACCCACAGAAATGCGAGAATTGTCTGGGCAACTTCAAGAGTTGCAAGACAAGGGTTTCATACGACCTAGTCATTTTTCGTGAGAAGCACCTGTATTATTCATGAAGAAGAAGGATGGTTCTTTTCGCATGTGTATTGATCATAGGGATTTGAACAAATTAACTGTTAAAAAACCGTTATCCATCCCTAGGATTGATGACTTGTTTGATCAGTTACGAGGAGCGTGTCCTTTCTTAAAGGTAGATTTTCGGTTAGGTTATCATCAGCTACGAGTGCATGAGGATGCCATTCCAAAGACCGCATTTTAAACGAGATACGAACATTATGAGTCTACGGTTATGCCTTTTGGGTTAACCAATGCACCAACGGTTTTCATGGACTTAATGAACCGGGTTTGCAAACCGTACTTAGGTAGGTTTGTCATCGTATTCATTGATGACATTCTGGCCTACTCAAAGTCGAAGGAGGAACAGGAAGTTCATTTAAAGTTAGTATTAGAGTCACTGAGGAAGGATAAGCTGTATGCTAAGTTTTCTAAGTATGAGTTTTGGTTGGAAGAAGTGCATTTTCTTAGTCACGTGGTCAACCATAACGTATTCACGTAGACCCGAGTAAGAGTGAGGCAATGAGGAATTTGATGATTATTCTTAGGATTGGCAGGTTACTACCGACGTTCATCACGATTTTTTTTAGATTGTTGAACCCCTTACTTCCCTATGAATTTTGTATCTAGACTATGAAATTAGGAGGCCGTACATAGTTTAAGTGTGCAATCAGAATCCGAAAATGAGACAGTTTTTGAAGCTTGATTTTATTGGAGATAGTATCAATCATGTTAAAAGTGGTTGGAGAATCACAAGTGGTAGTTATTAAACTCTAAATGAACTATAGGTGAATTTTGTTATAATTTAATGAAGGTTCAACAAACGTTAGGGGGTTTTTAAGAGGACTAAACGTTACACTAAAATTCTGCACTTTTGAACAAATTGTATTAACTAGTGTAATGAGTTAAGGAAGTGTTTTAAGGTTGGGGCATGTGTCGGGTAGACCGCAGGATGGTTAATTACAGCCCTTAAAACATCCAACATATGTGTGTTACATGGACTAGAGCTTTTTAGCTTGGCGCAGAGTAACCCGTGTTTATTCTTTTGCATAGTATGCGGATAGATTTGGAAGCAGCGTGTTGAAGCATTCAGGTGAGTTACATTAGTCCCAACTTTTTAAATTGTTTTTAAACTTGGGAATGGAAATGATGAAATTGAAAGAAGTTTTAAAATTCTGTGATTATGTGTTAGTGTAAATGCATGGACTATTATGTGACTGATATGCATTATGTGTTACATGTTATGTGATGTGATATTGATGTGTAGCCTAGTCAGGAGTATCCATGGCCTGAGCTAGAGGGTAAGAGATTTGGTATAATCCAAGAGCGATTGAGGTCGTCTGCTTAGTGTTTGAGTGTTTGATTTGATTAAATTGCATGTTAGCTTGTATGTTAGTTAGCATAATTGCCGTGCAAGCGTATTGTTTTATAATTGCAGGAATCGGTTAAATTGTTTTGGAAAGGGATTGAATATGTGTGTCTGAAAAACCTATGTTTCTCACCAACCATTGTGTTGACGTATAAGCATCATTTTCAGGTATTCAGCAGGATGAGGTTAAAGTTTGGAAAAGTGGCTAGGTGGACCGTAGGCAGCTGGCGAAGTTTAGTTGTCTAGATTTCGTTATTTGTTTGGATGATAAACGTGAATTGTTTTGCTTTGTTAGGATGTATGAATGTTTGCATGTCATGTCGTTGACATGAACTGCCTTCATTTCAATGTCAGACGCCTTTTGGATTTTGATGATGTGTTTGGGTATTTTCATGACACTGCATGTCTATACCTTGTATTTATATGCATGTTTTAGTTTCTCTATGTAGACGCCAATGTGTTGTGATGATTCCATTTCTCGTCGCGCCTCGTGTTTCCGTCTTGGCGGGGTGTGACAGGTTAGACCCCCTTGGTTATCTTCCTTAGATAATGGATTTTCTTGCAGCCCAAGTTCATAGTCTGTGCAATTCTCTCCCTGATAAAATTTCTAAACAGATGAACTCAGCTTCCAACACTGTCCCTATGCTAGTCTCTAATGCTTTGGAGCAACAGCTTCCTGATATTCTCACTGCTACTCTCAAGAATAATCTTCCTCAAATTCTCATAAACTTAATCAGGGAAACATTGCATGGATTCAACAAGAGAATCAGGAATGCCATTAAGGATGAGATGTCTAACATTCTTAAAACATCATTCCTAAATCCTATGAACAAAGAGTTCAATGCTCTAAACAAGTTGGAAAGTCATAAGATTTCCCATTCTTGAAAAGTCAATTCGTAAATCCATTTACAAGAATGTCATAATCAAGATGGGTGAAGTCACTGGGCTTCTCATGCAATGTGCATAACATCAGATGCAACTGATTTCCTACATTGAATAAATCCTTCATTCTTCTTTCAAAGTTCCTAGAGATATTTTGGTGGTTAATGCTAAGAACCTTCAAACTAAGGTCGACAAGACCTCAATAGATATGCATGAGCTGGTAGGGTTGATGTCTAGAGTTGTAAACCTCATGGATATATCAGCACTACCTGCTAGTGCTACTGCTGAGGAAGAGAAGGAATCCTAATCACAACCTGACAACATCACTGATGACTCTTAAATACCTGAAGTCTCTGCACCAGCTCAGGGGTAGCCACAACCAGCAACCTCATCAGATGATTAGAACACTTTGGATTTGGTGGTTTAACAAACTGCTGAACAACATGAAGAACCACCAAGAAAAAAGCTTAAAGTTGTCATGTAAATTCCCATCATTCCCTCTCATGTTCCACTTAACTCCATCAAGCCAACTATCTTTGACAGTATGCCATTTGAACAATTTTTAGCAAACCTGTTTGGATCAGGTCCTTTTCAGTACACTCTAATTCATCCTCCAAAAAGAACTGATAAAGGAATGGGCATAGCCTAAACCACTGATGATGATGCAATGAAGCAAATTCTGTCATTTATGGAAGAAGGAGGATCAACCCAAGCCTCTCAAGTCTTAAGCACTTCAAAATAGCTGAAGAGGGGCCAATGAAACTAGAAGAAGCTTAGTCACAACTTTAAGAAACCAAGAGACTAGCTGACTTGAAAGCTTCCAAAGACAAATCTAAAGAGAAGCTAAGGAGGCTGACCCATGCACAACTGAAGGCAGAAGAACAAGAGTTGTTTGAGATTGAGGCTGAAAGGATCTAACATATGAACAAAATGAAGGATGAGTACTTGTAGTGTATCAGCTTCAGAGATGATCCACTACCTATCACAAAGTTCAATTACAGGGTGAGCAAGTCCATAATGATTGCTACTATAAGAGTCATAAAGGACAATCAGCCGCTAAACTACAAAAACTTTGATAACTTTAAACTAAAGATTCTGATGTTCACTGAATAGCTGGAGTTGCATGGCTTATCATCTAAGAGACAGAATGCTACCAATGATCAGCTAGTTAAGAATCTAAAAGCTAAGTTTAAATGGGTGGCAACCATAGCTGACAAGCTCG
Organism: Tanacetum coccineum; assembly: GCA_026074375.1. Taxonomy (NCBI): domain Eukaryota; kingdom Viridiplantae; phylum Streptophyta; class Magnoliopsida; order Asterales; family Asteraceae; genus Tanacetum; species Tanacetum coccineum. The sequence goes on from BQNB010045167.1 coordinate 10,858, forward strand.
ACATCTCTCCACCTTCATAACTCACTGACTTTGAACTCCCTCCAACTGAGCGAAAAAGGAAGAGAAGAACTGAACTAGTTCAGGAGATGTTTGTCAATGAAAATATTGTGGTAGATGGGATGCATAGAAACTTGACTCTTCCTTAGGGAGTCATTGGAAAATCTAGGCATGTGATAAAAGAACCTTAAGTTGGGATCTTTCTATACAATGGATGTTTTGATTTAGTCTTTCAAAAAAGAAGTGAATATCATTTGGCAAGTACTACTCAGCTGATCAAGATTCAAAACTTAATCAAGATTTACTTTGAGTTTGCCCAAGAAATCTATGATGAGCTAATATGTGTGATTGAAGCTAGGCTTGATTTTGTAGAAGCTAGCAATATTGTAGAAAAGAATCTAGATGGTCTAGACTGAATTGTAATGTATCAATGAAGGAATTCTTTTGTCAATTTCCTTGTTATATTTATGTTTAAGAAGAAGTTGTATACTCACTTACAACAATTTTTACTTAGCATAATTTATATTCAAATATGGGGAGATTGTTAGGCCAATTGAGTGCCCAATTGTCTCTGCCTAGATTTAAATAGAAATTAGGCTAAGTGTTGAAGACTCGCTAATGGACATCAACGAGAAATGAAAGGACTCGCTGAATCACAGCTTCAGCGAGCAACCTCAGACGTATTCAAGTCAAAGACCTTATCAAGAAAGTCAAAGATTACTTGAAGACATGCTCGTCAGCTAGGATGGATATTAGCTGGTATGTAGATGGAATACGCTGAAGGTTTTAAGAGAGACAAGGGTCGAAATGCGCCGATGAACTTGTTACTCTTTGAAGATAAACAAGCTGAACTTAACTCTTATCTCTAAGTGAGTTTAGATGGGATAATTTGATAAAGCAAAATGGTTAATGAGGTGTCATTTATATACTTTTTCGGGCCATTTAACCCACAAAATCATGCAAATATGCCTAAATATTGTACTTAATCGTTTCTTTTTGATGTTTTAGCATTTGGGAAGCATTTGGAGAAAAAACACGTGACTTGGGCTCGATTCTGGAAGAAACTAGACCAAGAATGCAACTTTTCAAGCTCCCGACTTCCATTCTGACGCCTTCACCAAAAGTGCCCAGAAAGTGAAGTTTTTAATCAAGTTTGTGACTTCTCAGTGCGTGGAGACGGCGTCAGGATTTGCTATTGACGCCGTTAGAGGTGAATAGCAACGACGTCACCATGACTTGTGGCGCCGTCACAATGGCCGACAAACAGAAACCTTTAGAAGATTCGATGGGCTAACGGCGTCAGGAAACCCTAGTGACGCCGTTAGGACCCAAAATCTATATATAGAACCCTTTATTTTTCATATTTGTGTGAAAAAACGTGGAGGAATCATGGGATAACTTTGTAGCTGCTTATTTGGTTGATTTTTAAGGGTTTTTAACCCTTTGGTACTCATTGTAACTCCATGTTCAATTGAAGTAAAGTTCTTAAACCCTTTTAATAATTTAATATGTCTATGTGTTGTTTGATTAATTGTTCTTCGCTTTTAATTAACATGATTGGCTAAATTTAAATTGTGTTTGCTTATGATTGCATGAAACATAGTTTATTATCTATTTAATTATTGCTTCTTGTTAGTGGTGTGCGCGTTAGGCATTAGAAAACTAGTTATTCGATCTTCATATCATAACATAGACATCTAGTGAACTGCGGTTAGGTTGGAGGATACTTGTGATTAGATCTTCATATCTAGATGATCTTGGGGTGGATTTCGAATTAAGTATTTATTGTGCGTGAATTTACTATTGGACGTGAGCGGTGCCTGCAGGTAACCACCATCTAGGTTGTTACGTAGATAGCAGACTTGACCAACCCGCTGCTGTATTAGGGAATACTTACACATTACACTAACGAAGGTGACGGGCAATAAAACTAGAGAGAACGACTAGGGAGTAGTGCATGATTAGGTGAACACATTTGTTTAACCATACGAGTTTTTCCATCACTTTACTTTTCTGCATAATTAGGAGTAGTTTAATTAAGTAGTTTAATTAACCCCTATTCCACACCCGAGATTTTATTTGCTTTCATAAAATATACAAACACAAAAATAATCTTCTCTCAATCTTTAGACCTTAGTAAACATACAATTTGGGCCTACCCAAACTATTTCCCTAGAGAACGTTAATAACCCCCGAGTCTTGCTTATACTGCACTACAACGATTAGGTACTCTGCCTAGGAGGGTTGTAAAACTTCTGCGTTGCAACCCATCGCATCAAGTTTTTGGCGCCGCTGCCAGGAAATAGTCTAGGTTTCGGATTCTATATAGCTTAGGTCTACTCACTAGATTCCTATCAAAGTGAGATTTTTATTTTCTTTTTAGGTTAGCTTTCTCATAGTCTATCTTTTCTTTGTGTTATTTGTATTGTGATTTTCATTGACTGTTCCATTATTCATTATGGAGAACGTGAATCCATCATCACCGTCCAAATAACCCAACTCATTTAGGAATAGGATGATTCGAGAGATCAATACACTTCTCGAATCTTTGAACTTAACTGCCCCACCTCTTAAAAGAGATCCTTCTTATTTAGAAAGGGATGTTGGATTTGTTAAATTATTCAAAGAGTATGAAATTAGAGATTTTAGTATGGAAGAAATAGAGGAAGAAGAAGATGTAGTAGAAGTAGAGGGATTAGGTGTCGAGTACCATGATAAATTTCCAACTAGAAACGAATTAGCATACCATAAGTACTTATTGTGCGACCCTATTCCACCTTTCTTTAGGATATGCCCAATCATCGTAGGAGGAAACCCTTCAAACCTCAAAATACCATGCAACATAGGGCACGTACATGTGTGGAAGGCCTACATAGATCTAAAGTCCCCCGTAAACATCATGACTTGTATGTACTACAATTGGGTCATGAAAAGATAATTAGAGCCTACATTTGATCTTGAGAGCCTTAGAGGAATAAGTAATTTCATGGGAAGAGTTATAGGGATGCATATTTTTGTAGGAAATTTCACTTACATTATGGATTTCTTGATGGTGGATGATATTAATTTGGTTATAGACCCTTGTTTGTCACGAGTAGTGCAAGGAAAGCCATTGGTTGAAGTATCCAATATGACCTATGATTCATCATTAGGGATAGTAAAATTTACAAATGAAGTTGATGAAGTTGCTTACAAAATGCCCCACAAGATAGAGAAATTCCAATCACTCTCTAATATGGAAAAAGAGCACAAGCAACCGGTCTACTTTAGGAATGACGAGGATAAGAGACAAGGAGTGGACTACGTGATGAAAAAGATATTTGGTTTTTATAAGGAATGCCTAGAATTAGGACCCAAATACAAAACTAACAATGATGAAGGTATTAGTACAAGTGGAGAAGGAGTCACGTAAGGAGAATGACTCCGAGTCTAGCTACAAGACTCGTTAATAAATAAAAGCGCTTATTGAGAGGCAACTCAATCTTTTATTTTATGCATTTTAGGAGTGTCATGTGTTTTTATCTTTGTTATTTATCTTATATGTTTGAATTATATGTGACCATGCTTTGTTTTGTCTTTAACCTCGTCTTAATTGCAATCAAAGGTATTTTGCATAAAATAAGTGTAGGGAAAAGTATCCGTTTTTAAGAACAATTTCAAACATGTAAAATAGATAATGTAAGTTAATTCACATTTTATGTTTTGTTTGTTTGTTTTGAGTTATATGTTTGTACTAACCGTTTTTGTGGTTTATGCAGAATAATTTTTTGATATGAACTAGATTGATAATAAGATAGAAGAACAATAAAGATAGAATAATCGACGTTCGAGAGGTCGAATAAGCTCTCTCAATTGACACAAAATCAACAATCCATAATAATATTCAGCATAATAAGAATACAACCCTAATGCCCTATTTATAATAAAAGATAACCTAGACTTAACTTGTTGACTAAGAAAATATAATAAATGAAACTAACTAAATATTAATAAGGAATCCTAATAAGGTTCTTATAATACTCCCGCCCTCAAAAATACCTTGTCCTTAAGGTGTTGCTCCAAAATGCCGCGATGAGTAATTCCAGGATCCCAAACTCTCCTTTGAACTGCTCCCTTCGCATGTCGATCAGCAAGAAGCTCAAAATGTTGGAACACGGTATTCCAGATTCTTCTTGATTGATGGTGAATGATCCCTGGATTCCATGTTCTTCTTTCTTGTCCCTTCCCTAGATCATAGTGAAGCCCCTCAAAAGACCTTAAAGCAAACTCAACAGGACATTCTAGTTCTGCACCAAAAATTAGTCTACTCAATTATTGTTTTCTTGGACCATGAGAAGGCACATCCTTCTCTAGTATACGTGATTGATCCCCTGCCCAAGTCATGCTCCTCTTGTCTTGGTTGTTTGCTGATTCTGGAGCTCCAATGCTTGTGTCAGTGTCTTTTGAATTCAAATTCTTAAGTATAGTGTCTATTTGTGGTAGGTTTTTCCTACCATATCCATCAACAACATCAGAACATGTGACATGAACACCTTTAAAACCAATGTCTTACAACTCATTCTTCACCTCGTCGCTACATGTATAACTTTTCCCACTATTTTCTTCAAAACGTGGGGTATTTTGAACCAGTTTTGAGGATACATTGGTTGTAACTGTTTGAGGCGTTTTAACAGGCGATATGGGATTTTGAATGAAAGACTGAATTAGATTTATCACCTCTTCAATCTTTTGATTCAATTCTTCACGCCTCTTATCCTCTTCGTAAGCTCTAATAGCCATTTATTCCCGTCTCTTAGCAAGTTTTTCTTTGATCTCCCACATGTCTATCTCCATACTTTATTGCACAATTGCCATACCTAGTCCAGATCTCACCGTCTCGTTATGGACCTTTTTGTAAGCCTCCATACTTACTCGACGCTCTTCCATTATAACCTGCCATGTGTGTGTCATTGATACCAGAGATCAAAAGAATATTTTTTTAATGAACATGATGATTTTCTGGTGGTGAAAAGTGATTCGGATGAACATTAATTTATGGATGTGAATAGTGATTAAGATGAATAGTGTTCTGATGAACAATAACTTTTTTTTGAAACCCTAGAATCGAGATAGCTCTGATACTAATTGATATGAACCGGATCGATAATAAGATAGAAGAACAATAAAGATAGAATAATCGACGTTCGAGAGGTCGATTAAGCTCTCCCAATTGAAATGAAATCAACAATCCATAATAATATTCAACATAATAAGAATACAACCCTAATGCCTTATTTATAACAAAAGATGTCCTAGACTTAACTTGTTGACTAAGAAAATATAATAAAGGAAACTAACTAAATATTAATAAGGAAAATGCTAAGAAGGTTCTTATCATTTTTTCATGAAATAATTAATGGGTTATTTTTGCAGAAAACGAAAACGCAAACTTGTCAGATGTGTCTGTCGGCGTCAGCACTGTAGTAGTGGAGAAATCTGCGTTTTCTTGAATTTTTGAAAAGTTATTTTTGTTTAATTTTTAGAATTTTTAATTTTCCATATTTTTGCAGAAAGCCACGATTACATTAGTACTAACATTCTATATTTATTGCTTTCTTAGGATTTTAATTTATGATTAATAAGGGTTATGTATTATTTACCGCCGATTTTACGCTTGGTATAATTGTTTTTGTTTTAGATTTTCAGGTTATATTAGATAAGGAGAGTCCGAAAGTTCTTTGAATTTTCATTTGGATGGAGATTTAGCTGGAATCATTTTGTTTCTTCTCTGATATTGAGCAGACAAGGGGAGTATTAGTTTATCTCGTTTTTTATTTATTTTCTCTTTATTTGTTTTTCGGGTACTCATAGAACATTGGGGACAATGTTCAAAATAAGTGTAGGGGGTACTCATAGAACATTGTCAACATCTGGCCTGCTTACAACCATTGATCATCCAGTTGGTCTACCCCACAAAATATTAGATGTTCCTCAATAAATAGAGAGCATCCCACACAACTAAAGGGATTCACATCCTCTCACAACATTTCACACATTATTTCACACACTAAACACACACTCATATGTTTGTTGAGTGTACCCAAAATTCTAAGATTATCAATCTTCTCTTTGGGTCTCTTACCATTAATACGGCGAAACGGACAACACATCATCCCAATACTTCTCTTCCCCACTTAGTCATGTTTTACCTACCTTACGTAAACATCACGCCATCCGTGGAGACATGAAACGAAATAGTCACAAACTTTAAACCTATTTTTGTTCATTTTTCACCTGAAAAACACAAATTTTCTCTTTCTTTCTAAAAAGTTTTTTTTAAAATGCCGGCTGAACAAACCTCACAAACTCCGTGTCTAATTTAACCCATAATCATCTCGGACCAGGCCAAGTGGAATATCTTACTAACGCTGAGAAGGGTCAACAGTCACTAGAAAGCAAAACACACCCGTTACTTAGAAGCTTCACAAAGGAACCAACACAAGAGTTGCATGTAACACGTTACCACGTCAACTGCATTGATCATCTTTTAAGATAAGACAAACAGGTTCCTAGGTCGGTTTATCAGGTTCAATAGAGGAAGCACAACAATACATTCAGGTTTCCCTCTTCATTACGGCTAACATGCAACACATGCTGGATATAAACAATGAAGCTTGCTCACAGGCTTACAAAACCAAAAACTCGACTAAAATAACCCACCTGCAACCATCATTTGGCTCACACTCTCAAGACAACTCGCTAGCACTTGAGAACCTCATGCCAATACGAGATAATCAGGAAAAGTTATTAGGGGAACATTAGTTTTGTTCTCCCTGGAAAGGGCTAACACATTCATGAATAAGATCAAACTTTTTAAATCGCTACATGTTACACTGTATTCCATCAAAATTATTACGAACTAGAAATCAGGACAAAGCCACTTTATGGCCAGCTGACCCCCACCCCCCCGGGATAGGACAACATATCATGATAAATTAACTTTTTACTGAGAAGGGTCAACAGTCACTGGAAAGCAAAACACACCCGTTACTTAGAAGCTTCACAAAGGAACCAACACAAGAGTTGCATGTAACACGTTACTACGTCAACATGCATGCAACATCTTTTAAGATAAGACAATAGGTTCCAAGTCGGTTTATCAGGTTCAATAAGAGGAAGCACAACAATACATTCAGGTTTCCCTCGTCATTACGGCTAACATGTAACACATGCCGAATATAAAGAATAAAGCTTGCTCACAGGCTTACAAAACCAAAAACTCGACCAAAAAAACCCACCTGCAACCATCATTTGGCTCACACTCTCAAAGATAACTCACTAGAACCTAAGAACCTCATGCCAATATGAGATTTCAGGAAATAGTTATTAGGGGATCATTAGTTTTTGATCTTCCTGGAAGGGCCAGCACATCATGATAAATAACTTTTTGAAATCGCTACATGTTACACTGTATTCCATCATTCAACTAACGCTAAATACCGCTGGGTTTAGGCCGCTAGGTCCTACCCGCCGGTCCACATTCAACTAACGCTAAATACCCGCCGGGGCTGAATCAGCACTAAGTAGGATAAGAATGAGGAAACCTCATGAAAAGCCAATGCACCCTATTACCCAGGTATTCCCTATTAACTAGCGGTCCTTAGCAAGGACCGCACGCATACAGAGTAACCCAGGATTTGGGGGATCCTGTCTATCACGTGGAGGCGCCGTCTGACAAAAGCATACAGTAGTTCGGCGGGCCATTCTCTAGATGTCAAGAACACTACGTATTCTACAGTACATGGGGTAGTATAAATACCCCAAGCATATTCAATACAGATCACATTTATTACACCTATACTCTGCCTAACGGTTATCACCACACAAAATACTTACTCTCACACCGGAGCTTAGTCTTGGGATAAAACCTGGGGCGAGGCTAACGTGTGTTATCTTCTTGACAGGCTTGCTGAGCATCAAGAACCCATTGAAGGGTAGCGGTTATCCTTCCTAGCGGATCTTTGCATCAACAAATTGGCGCCATCCGTAGGACCCGTTGTTCAATTTGCCCAAGTGGCCTAGAATGGCAGGTCCTGAACCAACCACCCCCCTTAATGAAGGAACATCAAACCAAAAATCCAAAAGTATCATTGAAGGGCACGTATCAGCCCTCAAGGAACTTCTAAAGGAGTTAAGCAACCAGAATCTCATCAAACCCATGCTTCTGGATTTTGATGAAATGCAGGAGGTCAGTGACGACGAAGTTCAAAACGATGCGAAAGGAAAGACAAAAATAGATGAAGATTTGAGCAAACGGTTCAAGGAAGTATTAAAATGCCCCTTCGCCAGGAGAATTGTCGAGTTCTCATCGCCAGGCCACAGAATGCCAGCAAATGTCAAAATATACGATGGAACGGGGGATCCGGAGGATCACATAGGCCGTTTCATGGGGATAGGAAATTAGGGAGAATGGCCAATGCCGGTATGGTGCAGAATGTTCCAACAAACCCTCGACGGCAAGGCAAGGGCATGGTTCGACAAATTACCGTCGGGCAGCATCGACAACTGGGGTAGCTTGCAGGAGAAATTCCTGAACATATTTGGGATGCTCAAGGCGTATGACAAAGACCCGACAGAAATTTCAAAAATAGCTCAGAGGGCCAATGAAACCCTGCTTCATTTCAAAGAGAGGTGGGTGAGTGAGTCTAACGCTATTACTAACGTCCCAACGTTGATGCAAATCTCATCTTTTATGAGCTCCCACAAGTGTGCGGAGCTAGCGAAGCGCTTCTCTGACAGCATACCCAAAACGGTGGACGGCATGTTGAAAAGGGTGGATGATTATTTATGGTAAGAGGAAGCGTTCTGTAGCACAGAACTGCCTAGGGGGGAGTTCCAACAATGAGACGCACCAGTGCAGTGGGCACAATGAAACGACCAAGGCTAACGGTTTTCCCATGGGAATAACTGTCGCAGGTCAGAACACAAGTTCGCTATTAAAGCGCCTAAGCGTCACGCCCCTTATGTAGCACCTCAACGTCCCAATCAAGAGCTTCACCGACCAAAAGCAGTCTTAACCCTGGAATCATTATCAAGCACCCCTCAGGAGATCCTAGAAATAGAGCACCAACTACACTTACCCTAGCCAGCACCGCTAGTAGGAGTACCTAGCAAAGAAAACCTAAACAGGTATTGCGACTATCATAATGAAAAAGGGCACAACACGAATGATTGCTTCCACCTAAAGCGACAGTTGGAAATAGCCTTGAAATCTGGCAAACCGAATCACTTGATCAAGGATGTGAGGCAAAGGGGAAAAGGAAGGCAGCGAAATAATGGTCCACAGAAGGCGAAAGTGATAAACATGGTCCAAAGTCATCCGCTAGACCAAAAACGTAAAACCATAATGATAGATGAAGGATGGATGAATGTCCCTATAACCTTTCCACCGGTCCCAGCACGGGACCTGTCGGAGGAAGCCTTGGTAGTCGAAGCCGAGGTGGAGGGATATCTGGTCCGAAGGATACATATAGACGAAGGGGCTTCAATCGAGATCATGTTTGAGCATTGCTTCAACATGTCGCATCCATCAATTCGGTCAAGGTTAGTTGAAACGCAAACCACAGTATCTGGTTTTTCGGCTAGGGGGAGTTCCAACGATGAGACGCACCAGTGTAGTGGGTACAACGAAACGACCGAGGCCAACGGTTTTCCCATGGGAATAACCGTCGCAGGTCAGAACACAAGTTCGTTTTTAAAGTGCCGAAGCGTCACGCCCCTTATGTAGCACCTCAACGTCCCAATCAAGAGCTTTACCGACCAAAAGCAGTCTTAACCATGTAATCATTATCAAGCACCCCTTGGGAGATCCTAGCAACAGAGCACCAACTACACTTACCCCAGCCAGCACCACTAGTAGGAGTACCTAGCAAAGAAAACCTAAATAGGTACTGTGAGTATCATAATGAAAAAGGGCACAACACGAATGATTGCTTCCACCTGAAGCAACAGTTGGAAATAGCCTTAGAATCTGGCAAACCGAATCACTTGATCAAGGATGTGAGGCAAAGGGGAAAAGGAGGGCAGTGGAATAATGGTCCACAGAAGGCGAAAGCGATAAACATGGTCCAAATTCATCTGCTAGACCGAAAACGTAAAACCATAATGATAGATGAAGGATGGATGAATATCCCTATAACCTTTCCACCGGTCCCAGCACGGGACCTGTCGGAGGAAGCCTTGGTAGTCAAAGCCGAGGTGGAGGGATATCTGGTCCGAAGGATACATATAGACGAAGGGGCTTCAATCGAGATCATGTTTGAGCATTGCTTCAACATGCTGCATCCATCAATTCGGTCAAGGTTAGTTGAAACGCAAACCACAGTATCTGGTTTTTTGGGGGAACAGGTCAAACCGTTGAGAAAAGTCAAACTTGATGTATGCTTTAGGAGGAGCAGGAGATGCCGAAGGGCAATTATGAAATTCACGATCGTCCCGGCACCCTCACCCTATATCATCATATTAGGACGCCCCGGCTTAAAACAGCTCAGGGCAATTCCTTCTACCATTTACGGGATGATGAAATTCCCAACCCCTTGGGGAGTGGCAACGATGGTATCCCAGACTCCCGTAGTGTTGGAGTGCAGAAGTGAAAGAAAGAAGCAAGCGGTAGAGTCACCAGAAAATGTAAGAGCGCAAGACGACACAAGCCCAACGGAACACGTGCTCGTTAACCCAGCCTATCCGGAACAGTTGGTAGTAATAGGAAGGAGCCTTTCACCAGAAGGGTCAACCCAGCTAAAAAACTTGTTGAAAAGGAACACCGATATTTTCGCATGGGAGCCGTTGGATATGACGGGCGTACCGAAAAGAATCATTAAGCACTCCCTGAACGCCAACCCATCAGTCACGCCGGTCAGCCAAAAGAGAAGGGTATTCTGCTCTGAAAAAAGTCAGGCGGTAACCAAAGAAGTGGCCGAATGGCTAAATGCCGGGATAGTTAGACCAGTGAAATACCCTACTTGGATATCAAATTCGGTCCTAGTAAAAAAGGCAGATGGAAGCTGGCGAATGTGTATTGATTTAAAAAATATCAACTCTGCATGCCCTAAGGATTACTACCCCTACCAGAAATAGATAGTAAAATAGAGACAGTGATGTTTTCCCCTTAAATGTTTTCTAGATGCTTACAAGGGCTACCATCAGATACAAATAGCGGATGAAGACGAATAAAAAACTGCCTTCTACACAGATCATGGTACATATTGCTACACAAAGATGCCATTTGGCCTCAAGAATGCAGGAGCAACGTATCAACGGTTGGTGGATGGGGTATTCCGGTCTCAAATTGGAAAAAACCTAGAGGTATATGTAGATGACATGGTGGTGAAGAGCAGGACCGAAAGGGAAATGCCGGCAGACATAGCCGAAACATTTGACAACCTCAAAAGAATCAGCATGAAGCTAAACCCAAAGAAATGCTCGTTTGGAGTCACGGAAGGAAAGTTCCTGGGGTACATGGTTACCTCAGAAGGCATATGAGCCAACCCTGTAAAAACTAAGACATAGCGGAAATGCAGTCACCAAGAACCTGGGGATAAATACAAACCTTGGCAGGGAAACTAGCGGCGTTAAACCGCTTCCTGTCCCAGTCGGCAGAAAGGTCGCTACCATTCTTTGAAACACTAAAAGACATCACTAAGGCAAACAAGCACGACTACCGCTGGACAGAAAAGGCGGAGGGTGCTTTCCAGAAACTCAAGAAGATGATCTTGGATCTACCGGCCTTAACAACCCCCATGCCGAAAGAAACCTTATTTGTATACCTAGCGGCATCACAAGAAGCGGTGAGCGCAGTGCTGTTGGTAATAAGGCAAGGAAAGCAACGTCCGATGGACTATGTCAGCAGAACACTGCATGACGCAGAATGAAACTATGCTCTGTTAGAAAAAATGGCACTGGCCTTGAGGCACACATCCAGAAGACTTAGAAGATACTTCAAAGCCCATCCTATTACTGTCATCACAGATCAACCAATCAAGCAGGTTTTGAGCAAGGCAGACACATCGGGAAGGCTAGCACCATACTCTGTCGAGCTCGCAGCATACAACATCACATATGAACCACACAGTGCCATCAAAGGGCAAATAATGGCGGAATTTATAAATGAGATGCCGGTAGGAAGCGAAGCTATGATACCGCGGCAAACATAATATATGGTTGACCATGACAAAGACTACAAAGAAGAATGGGTGCTGTACACAGATGGAGCGACTAGTGCTAAAGGTTTCGGAGCGGGACTGGTTATCATCAGCCCTACCAAAATGGAATACACGTATGCGTTACGACTCAACTTCGAAAGCACCAACAACCAAGCCGAATATGAAGCCCTCTTGGCAGGCCTAAGGATTGCAAAAAAAATGGGAGTACAGTCCTTAGCGGTCAATGTCGACTCCAAGTTAGTGGCTAGTCAAATCAATAGTAACTACGAAGCTTGTAAGGAAAACATGATCTGGTACTTGAAAAAAGCAAAAGAGTACATCGGTTGCTTCAAGAATTTCAATATTCAAAACATACCCCGAAACAAAAACCAAAAGGCAGATGTGTTAAGCAAGTTTGCCTCAGTAGTGTTCAACCATCTCACTAAATAAATTATGGTGGAAACATTGGACTTGCCGTCCATGGACGTTGAAGAGATAAATGCCGTGGTAGAAGAAGAAGGGGAAACATGGATGACACCCATCATCAACTGTTTGGAGAAGGGAATATGGCCGGAGGAACAGAATGAAGCATGTGCCTTGCGGATGAAGATAAGTCAATACGTCATGGAAGAAGGAGTGCTATTCAAACGATCTTACCTAATGCCTATACTACGGTGTGTTGGTCTGCTACAGGCCAACTACGTCATTAGAGAGATCCATATGGGGGCATGCAGCATGCATTTAAAACCAAGGTCAGTAGTAGCAAAGGCCATTCAGCAATGGTACTATTAGCCAACAATGCACTGGGACGCAAATGCGATTCATGTCAGATTCACTCCCCAATCCCCAAGTTGCCCAAAACACTAATGACCTCAATCATGGCTCCCTAGCTATTCTTTCAATGGGGGATAGATGTGCTAGGGCCATTGCCTGAAGCTCCGCGCAAAATAAAATTCGTAATAGTGGCTGTGGATTACTTTACAAAATGGATAGAGGCCAAACCGTTAGCTAAAATGACCGGGAAGGAGGTAAAGAAGTTCGTATGGGACAACATTGTCTGCAGGTACGGACTACCAAAGATAATCGTAACGGACAATGGAACCAACTTCATCCATGATCCTTTCAAAAGTTGGTGCAAGAAACTGAACATCACACAGATAAACACGGCCGTTGCACACCCCCAGGCTAACGGTCTAGTAGAAAGGGCGAATAGAAGCCTTATGGAAGGAATTGAAACTCATTTAGGAAGGGAAAGAAAAGGTTGGGTAGATGAGTTGCCCAACGTCCTGTGGGCCCACCAAACGTCGCTTAAAACTAGCAATGGAGAAACACCGTATAGTTTGACATTCGGAAGTAAAGCGGTAATCTTGGCAGAAATTGGTATGCCCGCATACCGGACGATGATGATTAAGGAAGGAAGTGGCAACGAAGAAGAAATGAGACTCAATCTTGATTTACTAACGAAAAGAAGAGAAGCAACGACCATCCGGGAAGCACGGTACAAGAGGAAAGTGGAACAGTACTACAATAAGAGAGTACGTCCCATGTCTTTCAAAGTGGGTGAACATGTTTACCGAAAGAACGAGGCTAGCCGGGTGGAGAATTTAGGAAAATTGGGTTCGAAATGGGAAGGGCCATATTTAATAGTGGAAGCGTATCAGAATGGCTCGTACAAGCTGCGTACAATGGACGACAGGGAGGTGCCCCGTGTCTGGCATGCAATCAATTTAAGAAAATGCTACTTGTAAGAATCATTTTGTTAAGAATTCCAACTTATGTAATCTATTATGAATGCTAATGAACAATCAGATCGTTCCCCATGTTTGGGGGAAAGGCAATTTTCCAACTATACATGAGTAGATAAATTATTATGTGACTCGAATGCTAGCCGGTTTAGCAACACCTACCGGCTGGGACGTAGTCAATGTCTACAAGAGTAGATAAATTATTATGTGACTCGGATGCCAGCCGGTTTAGCAACACCTACCGGCTAGGGCGTAGTCAATGTCTACAAGAGTAGATAAATTATTATGTGACTCGGATGCCAGCCGGTTTAGCAACACCTACCGGCTGGGGCGTAGTCAATGTCTACAAGGGTAGATAAATTATTATGTGACTCAGATGCCAGCCGGTTTAGCAACACCTACCGGTTGGGGCGTAGTCAATGTCTACAAGGGTAGATAATTTATTATGTGACTCGGATGCCAGCTGGTTTAGCAACACCTACCGGCTGGGACGTAGTTAAAATCTACCAATTAGACAAATTATGTGGCTCGGATGCCATCCGGTGCAATAACAATTGCCGGCTGGGGCGTGGTCAATGTCTAAGTTATCCACGTGGTTGTGATTAGGCAGATGGCTCGCTACCTCCGGCCAGAAATATGGGGTAACAAACAAGGAATAAATAAGCTGTTAGGTGGTCTCCAACAAACCATCGAACCGCTCCGATTGACATAAATGGCTAATATGCCAGAAGAAAAAAAAAGAACAATGCCATAGTAAGCAAACAATAAATATACGCTAACCACCTTTTTTATCACAACAAAATACGCAGAATGTATGGTACAAACATTGTCAACAATATACAATAATAAGGCGAATAGACCAAACAATTGCAAAATACAACTAAGCATATGAGGGTGTGGGAGTGTTGCGAGGACCTCCGCCAGGAGTGGGTCCAGTTTCATCCGGCATGATATTTTGCAGCTCGGTTGGGTCCAACAGATACATACGAGCTACTTTATCAACATACGGGTACCTTTGGTCAAAGAGCTTCTCGTAGGCAGGTAGGAAAGTTTCAGAGGAGGCAGGATCAACGTTAGGGGTAGCCTTTAAAATAGCCTGAACATCCTCTTCTTTGCGACCGATGGAGACGCCCCAATAAAACCTTTCCCAACGGCTAGGGAGAATACTTGTCCCAATGACCTCTTGTACTCAGCGCTCTGGTGTAACCAACGCACAAAGGTGGGAAGATACTAGTTAACAATCTTTTGCCTCACTATTTCCCCCTTCCCGGCCTCAACAGCATAATGCACTGTCTCATATCTTAGTTGCCTAGCATCGGCTTCAGCCTGTTTCAAAGCCTCCTCGAGTTGTCTAATTCGGTCAGCCTGAGAAGAATTCAAATTATCAGCCTCCTTCTTTTCTTCTTCTAACTCCTCCAACCTATCTTGCAAACTTTTCTTTCGGGTCAGAGCCCCATCGTAATTCTTAAAGAGCTGTTCATAAGCAGCAACTTTCTCATCATAAGCCGATCGAACCGTAGATAACTCCTTTCGGAACTCCTTGAAACGGACCTTCACATCTGCACAAGATTCATGGGCATAAACAAGGTCGGCATGCTGCTCCTTTAAAGCTTCAAAGCGAAGCAAAACATTAGCTTGTTGTTGGGCAGATTGACACAACATCTTCTAGGACCGCAGGATGGCAGACTCATCCCGGACACCCTCATTAAAAAACTCTTCGTCAGCAGGAGTGAAGAGATTTGCCATCATGTATCGACACTCACGCGAGTTGTCCATACGACTCGAGTCCGTAAGCCCCTACTGAGGGGTGAAAGGATGATTTCCAAAAAGCCCGACAGAATAACCTATAAAAAAGGGAAAAACCGATAAGCAACGGGGCTAAGGAGTAGAAAGGCAAGGGAGGCAGAAAAACTTACTAGCTTCCGCATTCGGCACAAACTTCTCCGGAGCAGGCTCTTCCAGGATATCACGATGGCAACATGCGGAAAGTCATAACAATTAATAACATAAAAGTACATAACAATGACAGTGTAAAGCAAACGCAAGACCATACCGGAGGGACAAACAGATCTAGGGAGAATCTGTGGACCAGATAAACCATCCTCATTATCGCCATGACCTTCGAGGGCAGGTGAGGCGTCAGCATCACCTTTTTCCCCCTCTTCAACAATCAGTTTACTAGTATAAACAACACAGGGAGAGATGGCATGCTCATCTGTTTGGTCCCGCAAAGTACCCATCCGGCCAACCGACAAAGGATGGGAAACATGCTCCTCGTTAGCCAAAGCTTCTAGCGGTTTAGCTTGATTCAAAGGGGTAGGAGAAGACACATGCTCTGAATCGAGAGGCGTCTGGGCCCCAACACGTACCCGCCTTTTCTTACGTGGGCCTTCTCTCCCGGCGGCCTTGGCAACAGCCTCCTCAACCTGAATATCGTCAGCAGGAGCCTTAGTGGCAGCCTTCTCCTCAGCCTTCCTCTTTTCCCTTTCTTTATCATCGATAACCTTCCTGCACGGCATCTCAGCCACTATCATGTCGCTAGTCTTGGGAGGGATGCCCTCCAACCGCGCTGTGGGTGGGGGGCCAGGTGGGTCACCCTGGCGGCACCGGGTGGAAGCAGGGTCCCGGCAGCAACCTTACAGCCTTTGAAGTTGGGGAGACGCAAGAACTCAGCCATGGTGATAACTACAAAAAAAACAACTCACAATAAGTAAATTGGAAACTTAGCAAAAGAACAGACACCCGACGAAACAAGTATATTGCCCTTCCCCTCCGAATCCTTTATGGAAAAGGCACGACCGGCGTGCTTCCAAACGTTGGAAGGGCCCGCAATGTACAAAATGCTAAGAGGTGGCCGGTGAAGAGAAATGACAACCTCTCGCAACTTAGTAACGTCTGACGCATTATACTCACTAGGCTTGGGAAAAGGATCCGCGCCACTAGAATCATGATGTCACCAAGCCATAGCAATAGGAGCAGCCCTCCGGTCAACAAAGAAAAACTTATCTTTCCATTTCTTCAAACTAGTAGGAGCATCTTTCAAACAGGGCTTACAATTCTTCCCGGCCCTGTTCTGGAATGAGAACCAGTTGCCTTGTTTGCATAGCTTGTAGAAAACTCAAAAGAGAGAAACGGTAGGAATAATATCTAAGGAATGGCAATACATGTCGAAAAAAGTAACACGATTGACACCCAACGGTACAAGCTGATAAATATGTACACAAAATGTTCTATAACCTTCAGGAAGAAAGAGGAAAAGGGAACTCGTAGACCCCCTTGTTGGAAGTGGTGCGTGATTGATATGTTAAACTACACCTTATATATATATAATATATAATAAAAAATATATAATAAGTATAATCTAAAAACAATCAATGAAACCAAGAAGTAGTATAGAATATCCCCGGGTCGTTTATCCCCAACGAGGCTGTGCTAGAGAATCGATACAGTCGGAAAATTGGAGTTTGAATGAGATTAATGATTTGAGAGTGTAAAAATCTAAATTAATCAATAACAAGCAAAAACGATTGAGAAAAACCTAAAAAATGAAAGCTAAATAACTTAAATCCTAAAACGGGCACGCAAAACGAGGGTCAAAAACCTAAATTTTGCAAATTAAACCCTAAAACAAATTTAAAAGCTAAAATAGATTCTAAATGACAAACAACGAAGTTTAAAAAAAACTAGACTAAAAACGGAGGTCGTTTGACCCAAAAACGAGTCAAGACAAGAACCGTACCCGAGACCCGTTCTTTAAAAATCAAAAGTTTGCAAAATTAACCCTACGAAAATTTTTCTATTTTTCCTACGTACAATATGACTAAAGAAAATTTCCTAAAAAAGAAAAATATTTTTTTGATAAATTTTGTATTTTTTATGAATTTTCAAAACTTTCAAAGAAATTAAATTATAAAAAATACTAAACTATTTTTAAAAATTCTGAAAAATTTACTAAAATTGCTTTACCCTAAAACTATCCTAAGAAAAATAAGAAACCCGAGATTGAGCTTATAAATAAGCTCAAAATAAGCTGGAAAGAGCTTATAACTATATGGGCCAAAACCCCCTTAAATACCAAGGTGCCCAAGGGTCTAACAGAAAAGACCCAAGGGCACAGCGGTAAGAGGTTTGTTATAAAAGAGGTGTATTGAGGGTGAGACCCGGGTTCGAGTCTTGCTCACCCGGGTTTCCCCTTATCTCCTCCTTTTTTTTAGAAAAGCTTTTTTAACCAAACTTGATAAGCACATGGGGCTTATCATTTTTCATAACTACAGCTTTTTGTGAGTGCTTATAAATAAGCTGGAAAAAGGGCTTTTTGATGGCAGTGGCTTATGAGCTTAAGGGCTTAAAATGGCTACTTTCTTTTTGAGTTTTAAGCAAGAATAAGCAAAAGGGAAGGACTAATAAGCAAACACAGGTAACAATGGAACTAAATAAGCAAGTTAGAACACTAAAACAGCAATTAAAAAGCACAAAATAAGCTGGAACAAGAATAAGCTATTTCCTACACTATGCTTAAAAAATTCAAATGGCCACTTTGTGCTGAGGATTAAGCACTTAAAAGGGCTTCCTAAGGATTGAGCTTGTTGGGGCTTATAGCTGGACCTAAGGGCACTCTAAAAAATCTAAAAAATCTAAAAAGAACTAAGGGCTTAAGTGACAAATAAGCTAGAAATGGAGCTTAAAAAGGGTGTCTAGCACCAGGGCAAATGAACTAAAAAGGGGGCTTAATTTGACAGCTTAAAATAAGCTGTCAAATAAGCTCAAAATGTAAAATAAAGTTAAGACAGATTAAGCATAGCTTAGGGTGAGCTTATGCTCAAATTTTAAGCTTCTAAAAACACTTTAAAGCTGCTGATTTTTGCAAAAAGAAATAGGTAATTTGACTTTTGAAAAACTTAAAAAAAATGTTGACAGAATTTGTACAAAACACAAGGAACTCCTAAGGCTTTGGCTAGTTAATTCTTGCACACACAAATGACACCAAGTTAACACTACAACTCAATGTTTACAAGAGCTTATCCAAATAAGCTCTTTGAGTCTCTTTTAGAACCAACAGTTTTAAGGAACAACTTAGAAAACTTGAAAAAACACTTTTTGGACTTAAATTTTTTGGAAAACAGACTCAAAAGACCTCAATGACTTAAGCCAAAGTTGGCCAAGTGACACCAACCCATAACCTTACCATTTTGACCCATTTTGGGCTTAACCCAAACACCCCCTTATCTTTTTAAAAACGAATTTAACACTTTTAATCACTGATTTAAACACACATTTTTAAAGACAAGTATTAAACAAGTATGGTTAAGCACTAAAAGGTAAAAAGCAAAAGCAAATAAGCACAATAAGACATAAATAAGCTAAAAATAAGCTATGCTACAGTAACTCTAAGCAAAAATTTAAAAAGAAGTATACCTTTGATCCTTGCTCAAAACAGGATTATGTGAAACCTAAATAAGCTCTAATCCTACCCAAGCTTATAAATAAGCTTAACTAAGAACCCAATGAGCCATCCATTTTTGCCCATTCATCCATTTGCTATCAAACAGTAACCCCCTTTTTTCTTCTTTTTAATTTTTCTTAACTTCTGGTATCAAAGGTTAAAACAGATTATAAAGTGGCTTATATTGAGCTTAAAAGTGAGCTTAAAAGAAACAAGAACTTGGAAACTTTAGAACACAAATTAAAACATAAGCCGAAATTTTCATTAATCTTAAAAAGAGAATTATAAGTACAAGAAAGTAAAACTAAGTTAAAAACTAAGATTGAGTACTAAAACTACACACTTTGCCACAATGGCTTACAAGCTTTTTATATAGACGAGCTAGGGTTTGGACTTTTGTCTTTTTCTTCTCTCTTCACTTGTGTGCTTCTTTGTAGAGACATAAACAACTCTTTGTGCTTGTTGTGAGTGTGTAAACACAAGTCTAATCCTGGCCCTTGGTTTTTCTTGTTGCCCACTCAAATTGATCTCAGTTATAACAATCCATAGCCAATAGTCGCACTAGGGATTGCCAGCGTGGACATTGACCCATGTGGGTGTGGGGTGAGGGAGAGTGATGGTTTTGAAGGTTTATGAACAGTAAACGAGAAGGGGGGGAGGTGACAGAGGTGGGGTTGTAATGTTGGCGGGAATTGGGGAAGAGATGTACAGTGTTTTTAAAACACAGGGTAAAGTTTGAGGGTTTGTCATAAATGGCCCTCCATAGTTAGAGATGTTATTGCAATTTTCGTCCTTGTGTTTATAAACGTTTGGGGATTTGACATGTTTAGTCCCTCATTGTTATGAGGGACTTTGCATCACACGTCCTTGGTGGTTAATAGTTTTAAGTTTTGGCAGTATTAACCCTTGTGGTATCTCTTTGGAGAGTTGGCAGTTTCAACCCTTGCAAGTATTTTCTTCTTTTCCTTCATTAAATAAGTTAAGGACTTGGCAATTTTGGCCCCTAAACTTATTTTTCTTTACTTATGGCTTTCGGGGTTTGACTTTGTTTGTCGGGGTTGCCTTTGGTTTGACCTTTTTCAACTTGGGCTTGGTCTTGTCTTTGTTCTTACCACACTGTTCCATTTCCGTGTCTGGTTTTGTCGTTTTGGCTTCGTTTTTTGTCCTTTCTTAGATAATCGTTCTCACAACACAATTAGCAAAACAAGCATATTTTTGGTATTTTAAGTCCGTTTTTGGTTATTTTAACTTGTTTTTAAAGGTAAAAGGTATGTGTAACTAAACACATACCAGTGCGCGTAAAGACCAATGGCACCGGGTGGCAGAACATTCATGGTCATACCTTCCGGAATGACCCGCGGATGAAGTTCCTCTGGAATGCCATATAATTTGACTAAATACCTAACATGACTTTCATTCAGAGAGGATCTATACAGATGCATGTCAAACTTAGGAAAGGCACCGGCTTCCAAGACAGGGTCAACCGGTGCGGCATCCGATATGTTTAGGTCGTCGGAGTCCTCTAACGACATAGTAAAGGATTCGAAGGGAAGGTAACCAAATAAAAGCAAAAGGGAAAAGGAGACGGGCAAGAAAACACACCTGATAAAAACAAATAAGAGCAGAAGATGAGCGGAGAAAAGCAGTAAAAGGAAGAGGTAATCGTAAAAATGAAGCGAGGCAGGCTATTTATAAAGATAAAGGGAGGGATATGGAACACCGTGCCCTGTCAGAAGCCGACGTGGAACGATCACAGCCACACAACGAGAGCAACCGTACATGTGGCGTAATCTCACACAACAAGGTGCGGTCCAACTAAGTTTTTAACCTTCAGTAAATTATGGCATTTTTCCGGTAGTACATTACTTAGGAGCAGGGGCGGAAGACCTAAAAAAAAGAAAAAAAAAGAAAAAGAAGCAAACAAAACAAAAGCAAAGCATCTTTGGGAAAACCAAGCATTGTACCAACACTTCGTTGATACAACACTAGGGGGGACATGTTCGTGTATGTGACCGCTGGGTTTAGGCCGCTAGGCCCTACCCGCCGGTCCACATTCAACTAACGTTAAATACCCACTGGGGCTGAATCAGCACTAAGTAGGATAAGAATGAGGAAACCTCAGGAAAAGCCAATTACCCTAATACCCAGGTATTCCCTATTAACCAGCGGTCCTTAGCAAGGACAGTACGCATCCTGTCTATCACGTGGAGGCGCCGTTTGACAAAAGCATACAGTAGTTCGGCGGGCCATTCCCTAGATGTCAGGAACAATAAGTATTCTACAGTACATGGGGTAGTATAAATACCCCAAGCATATTCAATACAGATGATCACATTTATTACACCTATACTCTGCCTAACGATTATCACAACACAAAATACTTACTCTCACATTGGAGCTTGGTCCTGGGATAAAACCTGGGACGAGGCTAACGTGTGTTGCCTTCTTGACAGGCTTGCTAAGCATCAAGAACCCTATGATGGGCAGCGGTTACCCTTCCTAGTGGATCTTTGCATCAACAAATTGGCGCCATCCGTGAGACCCGTTATTCGATTTGCCCAAGTGGCTTAGAATGGCTGGTCCCGAACTAATCACCCCCCTTAATGAAGGAACATCAAACCAAAACTCCAAAAGTATCATTGAAGGGCACGTATCAGCCCTTAAGGAACTTCTAAAGGAGTTAAGCAACCGAAATCTCATCAAACCTATGCTTCTGGAATTTGACGAAATCCAGGAGGTCAGTGACGACGAAGTTCAAAACGATGTGAAACGAAAGACAAAAACAGATGAAGATTTAAGCAAACCGTTCAAGGAAGTATTAAAATGACCCTTCACCAGGAGAATTATCGAGTTCTCATCGCCAGGCCACAGAATGCCAGCAAATGTCAAAATATACGACGGAACGGGGGATCCGAAGGATCACATAGGCCGTTTCGTGGGGATAGGAAATCAGGAAGAATGGCCAATGCCGGTATGGTGCAGAATGTTCCAACAAACCCTTGACGGCACGACAAGGGCATGGTTCGACAAATTACCGTCGGGCAGCATCGACAACTGGGGTAGCTTACAGGAGAAATTCCTGAACAGATTTGGGATGCTCAAGGCCTGTGACAAAGACCCGATAGAAATTTCAAAAAGTATACACACCTCATTTATACACGTCTTTTCTCATCACTCCAAATTTTCCATCATTTCATTCCGTTAAATTCATCTGTCAACTGTCTAAAACCACTTTTCCCCCAAATTCATTCACTAATTAGAATTCTTGTTATTATTTGTATGGCATCACATGTAACTGATCATAACAATAGATCTGTTGTTATAGTTCCCAATTATACAGTCGTAAACCCTAATTTTCTAAATAATCAACATGTGTTGGTACCGGTTAGGTATGTTGTCAATCCAGCTGTTATTGCTCAGCTTGAAGTCAATCGATCGGTTAATCTTCAACAGGTACTGTTTTACTTTCCCTAATTTTGATGTTTTTGTTGAGCTTGACTGATATAGTTTTGTTTTGCAGCTTATTCAAAGGATGAGACTTTTCCGAGTGGGAGAAGAGAGCGCAAAGCCGGAACGATGATATACGAACTTACAGAGGTAAAAAGATGAAAATGAGTTGTTGTCATTTGTGTGTTGAATTAAATGAGAAAAGAATTAGAAAAGATGCTAGTTTAGTTAGTTAGAATGTTAGGTTTGACGAGAATTATGTAATGTAGTTAGAGAGCGGCGAATATTATTTTGGAAGCAGATAAAAAGTAATCATAGCTAGATATATATAATCACCTTTTGATTTGTAAAAATGATAAAATCTCGTTTAGTTAGAGCTGTAGAATAAAGTATATATAGTGTAGTTGAGTATAATGGCGGTACGAAGCAATTGAAGACGGAACAAGCAAAAGTAAAGGATGATACATAGATGCTAAACGTGACTAAAGTATTTAGAGTAAATAGACGAAATAAGAGGTTGTGGTTTCAAGTCTCGTTGGAGACATCTGTGAGGTAGTGTTAGTAAGTGGTATAGGTGAGTGAAAATTTGATGCTGAAAAGAAAAATAAAACTATCGTAATCAGAGACGGAGCCAGGATTTCTTATTAAGGGGGGCCTAATTTTTTCGTCAATAATATACAATTTCTTGTTTGAAAGCTGGATTGAAGTTTCAATCGTTCAAACATACGGGTTCAACAATATTCTTAACATACAAAGTATAACTAAACATCCTCATTGTATATTGTTTATTCAGAAGCTCAAATGGTTTTTCCAAAACCATATGCGAAAGAATATGTAGTTCATAGTTCAATGTATAGTTCAAATTCAACATATAACTTAACGTCGTCACTACATATAGCTCAAGACATACTTTGAACTGTTTGAGCTTCTAAAAAGACATGCATAATATTTCAAGGATAAGATAAGTTATAAAGTGAAAGGGTTAAAATAGAAATTCTTAACAAAAGGACAACACCTACAATAAAAAACTAAATAAATTTTTCTTAGTTTTCTGGTTCATCTTCCTCGAAAAAAAACAAAGACCTCCAAACCTTCATTAAAACAAGCATCTCAGTTTCTTTGTTTTCTACTACTCTACTAGTTAACAAAACTCTTCTTGGCTTTCTTTCTTCTCATTCAGTTTTTCGAAGGCTAAAACGCTTTGATCTCTAAGATGGTTTCCGGGAACCCCCTTCTCATAGGGTATGTCCGCCGCTGTTAGGGGGGGCCGAGCACCCTCCAGCCCCCCCACTGGCTCCGTCCCTGATCGTAATCGAATTGAATTGTGTGATTTGTTTAAAGATTGTTGTAATGATTTGTGTAAATATTGACATAAAGAGGTGCAGTGATTTGTGAGTGGAGTTATAGTAGTTATTGATATAGTGTAGTTGACTAAAACATAAATAGCCTGATAGTGTAAAAGCTGTGATTTTAATCGGTTTATTCACTTGTAGGATGTTTCGCTTAGACTAATTGTGTTTGATAACCCAATCTTGAGACTTGTATTATAAATGAAACTTCTTTTTGTGTGATTGTGAATTTGTTGGGGGATGGGACTGTTGAAAGATTAAGATGGATGCTATATACGTTTTTTTTTTGGGTAACCATGGTTTCTAACCTTTTGGCCGACTAATCCACGGGGTTTGAACCCACCGCCACACAGTCTCAAACCAAGCCCTCCCTTTTCAGGAGGTTGGTGCGGCCACTTCGGGGTTACTATATACGTTTATTAGTGTATTGATTGGAAGCTATTAGTGTTCCTCGTTATGTGTGGTGCCACGATATGTGAGTGTAATTTAAGTAGTTATCAGGATAGCGTAGTTGACTTTAACGATTGTACGAAGTTTCCGCAGATGGAACTAGAGAGAAGTTAAGTATGATAAGGATCTTACATTCGACGAGAATCTTGTCATGTCCAAACGTTTTTGAGAGGTTTGATTGTAGTGTATTGGGAGAGTGGCGATTATCATTTTGGAAGCGTATAACAAGTAATCTTTGTTAGATATATTATCACTATATATGATTTGTAAAAGATCATGATATGTCGTTTGTTGAAGCTAGCTCTTCTTGAGCTGCATATTATAGTATAGTTGTTACTTGATAGTTGCCTATAATGGCGATATGAAGTCATTGAAGGAGGAAATAGCAAAAAGTACAAGGAAGGTATAGATACTAAAGATAACTAAAGTATGTAGAGTAAAATGATCAAAGTAAATGTATAGCTAGTTTATTCACTGGTAGGAAGTTTTTGATTGATCTGATTGCGTTTTGTAGTTGAATCTTGTGTTATGTATTGCACTATTGCCATTGCTTTGATGTACCTAAAGATAACAAAAGTACTTAGAATTAAAAAACAGCCAGCTTGTATAGTTGAGATATTATTAAGGAATTGGTGATAAATGATTAATATGATCACTACAATGACGATATGAAGTTGGAACAAGAAGAAATTAGAAGATACTAATTTAGTAATTACTATTTAGGTTTTTGGAGGTTTAATTTTGAGATATATTGTTTAATTACTTTATGAGTTGTACACTTGAAGTGAAGTTAGGAGAGTGGCAAATTTATTGGAAACATATAACACCATACTTAGTTGAAGTTTATTAGGTCTCCTCCTTTTTGTTAGACTTAGCTCTTGGTTAATTTTTAGAATTATGATGGAAGTTATATTACAATATGGGTATAAAAAGAAGAAAGTTCATAAACTAATAATGTACAAAATCTACATTATTGTTTATGCAGATAGTCTTCAAGTGGATTAAGTCAGTTGCTTACCTACGTAGACTGCCTCAAAATAATATCAGAGCTGCTTCAGCAACTATATTGACATATGGATCTTATGGTCTTGGCGTGAGTTTCTGTTACTTATTTTTTCATTTTTGGCTATAGCACAATTTTGTTTGGCTCTAATTTTTCTTCCAAACTCGTGTAGGTATATAATGCGGAATCCGATATTGATGCTCTTTGTGTTGGCCCGTGGTTCGCCACTTTGACAGTGAGTCATCATCGTATCTGTTGATTCATTTATTGGCATAAACTTGGGAACAGAAGCTTGGAAATGCAACATTTTGGTAACAATTTTTATTTTGCGTTATGCAGGAGGATTTTTTCATAGGTCTACACAACATGCTTGCAAATAGGGTAGAGGTGTCAGATATACACTGTGTTAAGGACGCAAAGGTTCCATTGATGAGATTTAAATTTGAAGGGATTTCAGTCGACTTGCCTTATGCTCAACTTCAAGTTACAACTGTTCCTGAGGTATCTTTGACATGTTCTTTTTTTAATTAACTTATTAGAAACTGTTGAAGTACACACATTCTGTTAATTGCCCCGATGGTCACTGATGTCGGGTGGTGACAGGGCTTTGAGCCTTTGAACAAAGTTAACGTGTTTATGTAAATCTGATTCGCAGAATGTGGACATACTCAACCCGTTGTTTTTACATGGTATTGATGAAACCAGTTGGAAGAGCTTGTCTGGAGTACGTGCAAACAATAGCATCCTGCAGCTCGTTCCAAATGCCAAGGTAAGGAATTACAATATTAATCCACATAAGTGACATCCTAGTTTCTAGAACAACTCACCTCATTATCATATTGCATTGTAGATATTCCAGGAGCTGTTGCGCTGTGTTAAACACTGGGCAAAGAGGAGAGGGGTGTATGGTAATGTAAGTTTTCTTTTCTAGTTGTTGGCTTTTACATCCTTTCATTTTCTTATGTATGTTAATAATTTTCTGTGATTATTTTTCTTTTGCAGTTGTTTGGGTTCTTTGGGGGTGTTCATATGGCTGTTTTAGCAGCCTTTGTTTGTCAAAGTAATCCTAATGTGAGCTTGGCGGGCCTTGTTTCTATCTTCTTTAAGACTTTTGCTTTGTGGCCGTGGCCCACGCCTGTAATTTTACAACAAGGAATAATGGTGCCACCTCGTCACCATGAGACACGGTCATTAATGCCTATTCAACTTCCTAGCAGTCCACACGAATATTGCCATTCCAATGTCACCACTAGCACTTTCATGAAGATCATACAAGAGTTTCGGAGAGGTTATCGTCTTACTCAGGTACATGTATAGGCATGTGTACGAGTTTGACTTAGAGTGCAAATTGGCGGGCGGTCAGGATGGTTGTGTTATGGGTCAAAACGGTTTGGGACACACTTGTCAAATACTTCAATAACCTTTAGTGCGTCATATATGATTAACAAAATTATTTCATTTCAAGTGTTATACCTATATGACCCATTAGAGATAAAATATGCGAAAACGACCCATTCTTAAGTGATACTTAATATCGCCACCTCTAGGTTTTCTAATTAGTGGAGTGATCTTTTTTTTAATAGTTTGACATTTTGTTGCAAACAAAACCTTTTTATGTTGTTGAATAAAAAAAAAGAAGAGTTAAGTACATTTTTGGTCCTTGTGGTTTGGTGCGTTTTCACTTTTGGTCCAAAATTCAAAAAAGGTTTGGTTTTGGTCCAAAAGACATAGTTTCGTTCCACTTTTAGTCCAAAAGACATAGTTTCGTTACACTTTTGGTCCAAAAGACATAGTTTCGTTCCACTTTTAGTCCAAAAATTTTAGTCCAAATTTACGGAATTGGACTAAAAGTGGAACGAAACTATGTTTTTGGACCAAAACCAAACCTTTTTTGAATTTTGGACCAAAAGTGAAAAACGCACCAAACTACAAGGACCAAAAATGTACTTAACTAAAAAAAGAAAGAGAAAAGTTAACACTATACACCGCAAAAAAGAGTTATTTTGAACAAATTAAGACCAAGTATGATGATTTTAGTGTGAAAAGAGGCAAAATAATAGTTATTTTTGATAGGTGCTTGATTCAAGATATTGTATTTGTGCAGGATCTCTTCAAGTTTGATTGGAGAAACCTCTTTGAACCCTACCCTTACTCAAAAAATTACCAAGAATTCTTGAATTATGCCTTTTTCGCTCCAATAATGATGATCTGGAGATTGGATTGGCTTGGGATGAAAATAAACGGTTTCGCCCGGAAATTCTACAAAAGGTAAATAACCTAATTTATTGTTATCGACACAACTTCTAAACCATTGTTTAGTGTTCATAAAACTAATTACAGGATCTGTTGTTGCAGCTGGAAGAATTGCATGCTTTCTATGATCCAAACCCTACTGAATACTCTGATACAACCATACAAGACCCAAATATCATCTTTTACTGGGGAATAGTCCCTGGCTTGAGTAATAATCTCTTTGATCTAAATTCGGTACAACGAGAGTTCAAAAAGTATCTTGGTACCGGTTCCAAAGGTGTAAAAGGAAAGATCAGCCTATCAGTTATTCCGGCATCTCAGTTACCCAAGAACTTGCAGCTTGTTGATAACCCACATGTACATTCAAACCCAAGCCAAATGGTACCCGTGTACACGAATCCTGTACCTTATTATACGGTTGGGTATTTTACACCTGGGCACCCGGGTTCTGGGCTTACGAGTTGAAGTTGGGATATGTTTTCTCATTGGTTGTGCATAGAGAGAAGGAGGGGGATTCATTTGTTTTTGTTGTTTAAAGGTGCTAACTGAAAATAGATACAGGGGTAGGAAGGATTGGAGAGTGGTGATTGTACATTATTTTTGCAGGTGGGTCGTAAAGGGGGCAAAAAGGGTGATGGTGTTTGAGGATACCATCCTGATGTCCATATGATCATGACATTGGTTTAATTGTATATAAACCGTAAGAACAGTTCTGTTGTTGTAACATGAGCATTGCGGCTTATTGTGTAATGCATGTTCAGTGTGCAGTTGAATAAAGGTTTCATATCTTGAAGAGTAAAGGTGTTAACTGAAAATAGATATAGGGGTAGGAAGGATTGGAGAGTGTGGTGATTGTACATTTTTTTTTGCAGGTGGGTCGTAAAGGGGGCAAAAAGGGTGATGGTTTTTGTGGATACCATCCTGATGTCCATATGATTATGACATTGGTTTAATTGTATATAAACCGTTAGAACAGTTACGAATCGACTGATAATTTTATTAATAATGAAGAAAAACACAAAAACAAAGAACAATCGTAGGTTTTTCCAAGTCCTCAGACCGGTTTTATTTCCTCCTTAATAAGATTACAACCCTAATCATCTATTCTCTCTGTTCTATATTAAATGTCCACTTTTACTTTTTGATGTATTTTTTTTTCAACTTTGACCTTAAATATTTTTTGTTTGTGTTATGTAACACTTGATGCAAAATATATGAATGAATTGAGTTTTAAATGTATTTTTCATTGGTATAACTATTATCAAGTATCACATAATACAACCAAATATATTTAAAGTCAAAATTGAAAAAGAAAGATTGCAAAAGTAATAGTGGACATTTAATATGGGACGGAGTGAGTATATAGGGGTGTGCACGGTTTGGTTTGGGTCGATTTTTGGCTAAAACCGAAACCGAACCGAAATATTCGGTTTTTATAAAACCAAAAACCGGAACCGCTCGGTTTTTGGCGGTTCGGTTTTTCGGTTTTTTCGGGTTCAAACCGTTTATATTTGGTTGTAGCTAATTTATATTAATAAACTTGTTTTACGTAGAAAATTAGTTTTTTTTTAATTTTTAATTTTTGTCAATATGAGCATAATAATGTCAAATTCAACAATTATACACATATAAATGGGACACACACAAATGTAAGTGAAAATACACATACTATGATCATTTGTCATATATGTAACGATTTATTGTCAAGTAAACACACGTACATGACAAACACATATATAAATATTGATATATATATATATATATATATATATATATATATAATATAATATATATATATTTATATATATCATATATTATAAAACAACTATACAATTAATATGAATTTTAAAAATGGATTTTATTTATAATTATATTAATTAGATATTACTATAAAACTGTTTGGTTCGGTTCGGTTTTTATAACGGTTTGGTTTTTAGGGATGAAAACCGAAACCGAACCGAATTTTTCTGTTTTTGAAAAAGTAAAACCCGAACCCAACGGTTTCCTAGTTTTGATCAATAGGTTTGATTAAGATGGGGTTATTTAATTGTGGGTAAGGTTAATTGAATAAGGGGGATCACCGATTAAGATATCATCTATATAATAATAATCCTATTCTTGTAGAACAAGTCGGATGATAATTTTTACCTAAATAAAACATATCTAGTAAATAAATAGTTTATCTTAATACTTATTTAATATCAATTCCATAATTAATTATTCCAGATCGTATCATTACTCCGCCCCGCAAAAACACCTTGTCCTTTAGGTGTTCTTTTAAAATCTTGAGCCACGTGATTCCAGGATCCCATGTTCTTCGTTGTACCCCGTTTGTGTGCTTCAACATCAAGTAGTAGTCTTGATATATCTTTTTGAGTATTCTTATGCAGACTTGTAATTGTTCATGTAAATCCAAACTTTCAAATCCATTACCAAGCGAGGTAAATAGCTTTCTAGGTTTTCTAGGTCGGACACATGCCACCATAAACTTTTTCCAGAACAGCCTTGCTTTCATCATACTTTTATGGCCTCGTTGGTTTAGTTGTACCCTGAATGAAGGAACCTGCCCTTCCTCCTCCTGATTCTTCTCTTCTTTTATTGCTGCTATTATCGATTTGTGAAACTTTTCCACATCCCAATACTTAGGCCTCAAGTTTTTTCCCATAATAGTGCTTGATTCAGCGTTAGAATTATGCAATTCCAACCCAATATCATCATAACATCGCCGTATTGGTGGTACATACGGGGCCGTCTTTGCAGCTACCTTAGTAATTTGAGGATCATGATCCACATGTGTTGATTGTGATGGAGGAGTACCCAAGATTAGTTGCCTGAGTTCCTCAAACTTCGCATCTAACTTCGCATTTGATTCTTCCTTCATAGCTTTGATACTCGCCTCTAACTTTTCAATACCGTCGTCAATCTTCTTCTCCAAAGCATCCATGCTTGCTTTTGCTTCTGCCTTATACTTGATGAATTCAGCATCCAATTCAGCAACTTTTTTGTTAGTCATGACTTCTGATGAACAGTGATTCGGGATGAACAGTAGACGATGAACAGTAGCTAATGAATAGTATATATTTTTTTGAAACCCTAGAATCGAAACAGCTCTGATACCAATTTGATATGAACCAAACTGATAATTTTATTAATAATGAAGACAAACACGAAAACAAAGAACAATGATAGGTTTTTCCAAGTCCTCAGACAGGTTCTATTCCCTCCATAATAAGATTACAACCCTAATCATCTATATATAATAATACTATTCTTGTAGAACAAGTCGGATGGCAATCTTTACCTAAATAAAATATATCTAGTAAATAAATAAAACTATCTTAATACTTATTTAATATTAATTCCATAATTAATTATTCCAGATCGTATCACATACCCTTTTCTCACGTCCCACACTCACAAATCTGAGCCCGAGTTTTTTGGCAACCGTAATTATTGCATTTGTCCGTTAAACTGGTCATATATTGCTTATCGAAAAGTTTTTAAAATCTGTAAATACTTCGACTAAATAATGATAGCTCAATGGACAGGGGGTAGAGTATTTCTACGCTAAAAATGTCGAGTAATGTATGTATGAGTTTCACTTAACTGCTTTAATAAACATTTATATGTACAACTTGCAACATATCTCTCGCTGACATAAGATATTCACAGGTTGTCATCATGCCAGCGAATTCTCTGCTTATTCACATGCACTCATAAGCTCTAATACAAATTTACTTATTAATAAGCACTTTTGGGAGTAGGGTTAATAAAATGTAAGTTCAAACTTAGGCACAAACGGTTGATTCTGTGAGCATTATATATTATTTTGATCAACTTATTTTAGAAACATTGTTACATTGATTTAGTTGACGGCAACATTTACAAGCGGATATTTGTTCTTACTTTCAGCTTTGGAATGCCTTTCAGTTAGAGATGGTGCGGTATGAAAAGACGTATGGTGATGGTGGCCCAGCGTGGGTGGTGATTTAGCTGTTGCAGCCGGGTGGCACAGCCGACATCCCACCTGCCATTGTCCTCAACACAGCCACGGCCAACAATGCGGGTGCAACAAGTGAGACGACATCAAATGTCGCATTTGATGCCTGTGATGCAACAACAACCGATATACATTAACCACTTATCAAGCCTGTGTAAGTATTCTGCAATAAAACTCAATCTAAATTTGAAATTTCTAAATGTGATATATTCTTAGACGTGATTCACGAGCGTTGAAGTAAATATTTATGAATCGAATTTTTACCACTCTAATATGATGTATATCAAGGAGTTTTGATCATTTATTACAAATAATCTCTAATTTATTTACAGTTGGTTCTTAACGCAAATGGAACTTCAGAAATTTTGGTTTCCTTTCAATGGGCATTGAATACAAAACGTCATGTCCCAAATAGAAGAAAAATCATTTATTTTTTCTTTGGCCTGGTAGATATAGAATTACCTATATATTTCCATTTTTGTAAATATAGCAGGTGACGGTTGATATAACTAACGACGGGTGGCCATGTCGTTATTCACTTCTATGTACTGATGTCATTCATAGGGGCGTTTCGACAGCTTCTCGATTGTGATGTATAGCAGATATAACTTCAGCTTCTG
This sequence comes from Tanacetum coccineum, assembly GCA_026074375.1. Taxonomy (NCBI): domain Eukaryota; kingdom Viridiplantae; phylum Streptophyta; class Magnoliopsida; order Asterales; family Asteraceae; genus Tanacetum; species Tanacetum coccineum. Next base: position 43,344 of record BQNB010045167.1, read on the forward strand.
AAGAACAAACAGGATGCACTGGTGAGTAAAAAATATATATATGCGACCTTCAGGCTGATTTGAGGATTACATTAGGTATCAGCGGCGAGTTCATCATTTTCCTCTGGAAGTTATCATATTGTGTCCAATATCTCATCAGCCAAAACTATGTTAAGTTTTCCTATAGTCTCGTAAGAGAGGCAATCGCTTGGTAGATATGTAGAAAATTCTTCTTATAAGGTATTACTCAACCAATGTAGTTTCTGTTAATGGATGTGCACAGTACAGATATTGTTGTTGTGTATGAGAAAGCACGTCGAAGGAAAGTTGCTTAAAAGAAAACTGCCTGAATGTCTGCATAAAATTTGCAGAACTAAACTAAACACTCATAGTTTTCTAATATTTTGAATATCCCCAATAATTTATATGGTTATTGGCTCACATAGTTAGTTATGTCTTGCAGGTATCAAAAGCACTCTTTAAACATTATCAATGACGTTCTTGAGTGGGACCCAAGCGTGGCATTGGCGGGTATGATTTGCTCTCTTTAAGTGTCCGTGTGTTTTTTTTTTCACCTTCCAAATGTTTATAGATCTTTTTTTCTCGCAGGATTGTTAGCTATTAATATTAGTTATGGGGAAAACGGTCATGGACTGTATAAAGAATCAGCCCTGATTCATCAGAATCATAAATAGTTGTACATTCGAGTGCTCAAGAAGCTATTAGTCTACAGTTTTGCCCTCAAAGGTGAGCTTCATTTACTAATTGAAATCATTCTTTAAATTCTTTGATGGTGAAGCAACATCCATCGGCTGATCCTTATAACACCCATTTTCATCTGTTACCAAACGTGTACGAGTTGTCCATATTGCTACCAATATTTTGTCTGCATAGATTATTTGAGTGTTTTAACCATTGTGATTTCAGTATTTGATTGCTATTTTTTTGGTTTTGAAGGTTCCGGTGGCATATGAGAGAGATGAGAAACATGTTGATTCAAATCTAAGCATATGAGAGAGATGAGAAACATGTTGATTCAAATCTATTGAAGGGAAATATGAAGTTGAAGCAGTCGTATATAAGATTTAATTAGGAATGTATAAAGAAAGTGAGAAAGTGGATTTTG
>BQNB010045168.1:0-44448 GCA_026074375.1 Tanacetum coccineum
ACTTCTAAGTTGTAACAGGTCTTAGCTCGTAGTTAGTGTAATGATTAGATTAGTAATCTAGTCCGGCCCAAGGCCCATGGAAAGCCCATCATAGCCCATGGGTCGGCCTATAGGAAGTATATAAACCCTCTCCTAGCCTTGGAAAGGGGTTGGTTGTTCCATTTGTAACATTTTCATCATTATACACTTCATCCATTTTCCATCCATTCTATCTCTAACTTCACAACCCACATCTCACTCTTGTTCTTGGTTTGATCATAAGATTACTAGAATTCTTCAAAAATCATTAAGCATGATTAGTGATCAAGAAAATATTTTTCTCTTAACCATCACTTTTATTCTACAAATGTATTTTTCACAAAAATTAAATATACAAAATATTTTCTTATTAAAGAAAAGTTTTATTAAAAACTTAAATTTAAAATTTAAATTTTCCCCCCAAAATAGAAAGTTCCATAGCAGATACAACATTCCTCACAAAAAGACAAAAACAAGAGCGTAGTCTACTGGGCGGCCCCCTTATAGGCCTGGCGACCCCTAGATATATCTGGGACCTCCGGGACCGCCTCTAGTGACCGTTGGATTTTCTTGTCTATAAATACTGCTCCATTCCCTACAGAAAAACATTCCTCTTTGCATGAATTTTTCTGATAACTTTCTCTCTCTAAAAACCTTCTTTCTCTCTCTAAAATATCTTGATCGCTAACGTCTTTAGATCTTGTTCTAAGTGATCTAATCTCATCTCACCTCTCTCATTCTTCTATCAAGTGCAAAAGAAGAACATTCGTATTCGCCAAGAAATGAAGTGTTATTTAGTGATCTCTCATCTCTTCTTCTAAGTACCAAATCTCTATTGTAATTATCTTGTGTATTAGTGTGATTCAGATTGTGTGTAAATCAGATAGTGTAGATCTTGTGATTGTGTATATCTTGTGAAATGGTAGATTGGTTCTAGCTAAGATTAGGACTCGACATTTAGCTTAGTGTCGGAAAATAACGTAAGCGACGTATAAACGGTTTTCTCCGCCTAAAAGGAGCTTGTTGACATAGTGAAATCTCGAGTAGGATACTCGGGGAGTGGAGTGGGGCGAAGAGGTGCTTCGTAGCCGAACCACTATAAAGTATTGGCGTCTTGGTTTAATTGTTCCTTTCCTTATCTCTTCATTATTATTATCATTGTTATTTAGTCTTAGCTTAGATTGTTATATTGTTGGTTCATATTGTTGATTGGTCAAACATACAACTCGAATCTAAGCATTTTAAAAACAAACATTTAAAAAACAAAAAACAAACTTGTAAACTATTCACCCCCCCCCCTTCTAGTTTCTACAATTGGTATCAGAAGCCAAGGTCACTCAAGATTTTTAAAATATATTGTATTTTAAAGCTTGGATCGATCTATGGATTCCGACAAATATCTAGAAGGGCAATCCATGCAAAGACCACCACTTTTTAAAAGTGATAGTTTTATTTATTGGAAAAATAGATTCGAGACATATGTTAAATCAAAAGATCTAGATCTTTGGCATGTTATTACCAACGGTGATTTTCAACCTATTGTACAAAATCCTAAAACCAAATTAGATGAGGTTATCCCTTATGAAAAACAAACTGATGATCTCAAAAAGAGACTTGCGAAAAATAATGAAGCTAAAATGGTTATTTATAACGCTTTGCCTAGAAAAGAGTATGAAAGAATTTTCATGTGTAACACGGCAAAAGAAATTTGGAAAACTTTGTTAATCACCCACCAAGGTAATAATCAAGTCAAAGATAATAAGATCGACCTTTTGGTTCAACAATATGAACAATTCGTCATTTTCGAAGACGAATCTATAGATAGTGCTTTTGCTAGATTTAACACTATTATTACTAGAGTAAAAAACTCTTGATGAAGAGTATTCTAGCAAGAACTATGTTAGGAAGTTTCTTAGGGCTCTACATCCTAAATGGAGATCAAAGGTCACGGTGATTGAAGAGTCGAAAGACTTAACGTCACTATCTCTTGATGAACATATCGGGAACCTCAAAGTTCACGAAATGATCATCAAGAAGGATTCCAAAATAGTCAAAGCAAAAGTTGAAAGGAAATCTCTTGCTTTAAAGGCTAAGAAAGAATCTAGTGATAAAGAGTGTTCGACTTCCGGAAGTGAAGACGAAGAGTACGTCATGACAGTAAGAGACTTCAAGAAGTTCTTTAAAACAAGAGGTAGATTCGTGAGACAACCTCATAACAACAAAAAGACGTTCCAAAGAAGCCGTGATGACAAGAATGGTAAATGTGATAGAAAATGCTTTAGATGCGGTGACTCGAATCATCTTATTGGAGAATGTCCAAAACCACCGAAAGACAAGAACCAAAGAGCCTTTGCCGGAGGTTCTTGGAGTGATAGCGGTGAAGAAGATGATGAGAATGTCAAAAACAAAACGTGTCTTGCAGCTCAAGCATCAAGTGAGGTATGTTTCTAATCCTCTTACTTTAGTGATGAGAACTCATCAATAGATGATTTGGTGTTAGATAATGAATATGATAAATTATGCAAAACGAGTCTAAAGATAATCACTAAAAACAAAAGATTAAAAGCTACTAGAAATAGTCTAGAAAACGAGCTTAGTGAACTAAAAGATAAATTGTTCACACTCGAGAAGAACAAGGGAGTTGATCTCGAATGTGTAAAATGTCATATGCTTAAAATTGAGAATGAAAATTGAAAAGAGTACACATTGTCTAAATGAATTGTTAAGTAATCAAAAACCCTCCGGTGATAAATTAGGTTTAGGGTTTAATTCATTTGAAGCATCATCTAGTGGAACTAAGGAAATAAAATTTGTGAAATCTCATAAAAAGGCGTCCTATGATGGAGGTCCCACAAATATGGGCGGCCCCCAAAGTGTTCAGGTGTCCCCCAAAGCAATTATAGGACCGCCACCAGTTGGTGCACCTGCATCTGAAAAAAGTGTCTTTTCAAAAATCTATTTTGGGTCCTAGACCAAAACACATAATAGTAAACAACGTCAAAGTTCCCATTGCTAGTGATAATAAAGTCAAACAATTTTATAAACCATTGTCAAAACCCAGAGTTGGATTTTCAAATCCAAAATTTAGATCAAAAACTCCACCACCTAGAAGAGTCAATAATAATTACTCTCGTGCTAAAACACCGCAACCAAAAAGGAACGTTGGTCGACAAAACCAACCTCATGGCTTTCCCGTAACTTGGAACAACTTCCCACGTCAAAGCTACATGCCATGGGAAATGTGTTCTCCATTTCCACATCCCAACCAATTGCATCAAATGCAAGGGATGTTTAGCACTAACAACTTTGGACCCATGAGATATTGCGGACCAAACGTTTAAGTTATTGTCCTATATAAATAGATATGCCTTGGAGTCGACTTGGAACCCGATGAATGGATTAAAGATAGCGGATGCTCTAAACATATGACGGGTAACCGAAAGCTCTTCTCCACTTACAAGGCATACAATGGAGGTAACGTCATTTTTGGTAGTAATCTTCACGGTAACATCATTGGCAAAGGTACGAATTCTAATGACTCTCTCAAAATAGATAATGTAGAACATGTAGATAACTTAAGATTTAACTTGTTAAGTATAGGACAAATATGTGATAATAAGTGTAGAGTAACTTTCTCTGAACATGATAGTGAAATCACTAAGGAGTGGTAAAGTTATAGGTAGAGGTATTAGGAAGAAAGGCTTATATGTGATGAAATTAGGAAATAAGCCAAAGGACCAAATTTGTCTAGCAACGATTGATGAGAACTCCACATTGTGGCATAGGAGACTAGGTCATGCAAATATGCGTCTCATTCAATCGTTAGCATCTAAGGAATTAGTTAGAAACTTACCTAAGCTTAAGTTTGATCAACACTTCTATGATGCTTGCAAAATTGGAAAACAAGCTCACGCTAGTCACAAAGCTAAGAATATAGTCTCAACGACTAGATGCTTAAAACTCCTCCATATAGATCTCTTCGGTCCATCTGCCGTACGGAGTTACGAAGGAAACTGCTACACCTTAGTCATAGTAGATGACTACTCTAGGTACACTTGGACTAGATTCCTTAAGGATAAAACTGAAGCCTTCGATCAATTCGAAATATTTAGTAAGAAAATTCAAAATCAATTAGGATGCACAATAGTGTCAATAAGAACCGACCACGGTAGGGAATTTGATAATGAGGTGCAATTTGGAGAGTTTTGTAATGCCAATGGTATTACACATAACTTCTCGGCTCCACGCACTCCTCAATCAAATGGCATGGTTGAAAGGAAAAATAGAACACTTCAAGAAATGAGTAGGACTATGTTGAATGAGCAATCATTACCACAAAAGTTTTGGTGTAACGCCGTAGATACCTCAACATACATACTTAACCGAATCCTAATTAGAGCCATTCTAGGAAAAACACCTTATGAACTCTTGAGAGGAAGGAAACCTACTCTTGACTATTTTAGAGTGTTTGGAAGCAAGTGCTTCATTTTAAACACCAAAGACTACCTCACCAAGTTTTCTCCAAAGTCATATGAAGGTGTCTTTTTAGGTTACTCCTAAAATAGTAAAGCCTATATTATCATTAACAAACACACTAGGAAAATCGAAGAATCACTCAACGTGACATTCGATGAAACTCCTTCACCCTCTAAGACATCACCCTTGGTGGATGATGACTTAGACGAAGAAGAAGCAATTAAGCTTACCGAAAAGAAAAACTTAGAAAAAGACATTGAGGATGAAACTTTAGAGATTGACGAAATAGTCAATATTAAAGAATCTAGGAACCATCCTTTAGAAAATGTCATAGGAAACCTTAACCAAAGAACCCTTAGGTCACAAGCCCAAAACCAAAGTAACTTCTTTTGTTTTATATCAACTATAGAACCTAAGAACGTGAATGAAGCTTTAGCGATGATAGTTGGATAGTCGCCATGCAAGAAGAATTAAATCAATTCATTGTTAACGACGTTTGGGAGTTAGTTCCTCAACCTAGGAATATGACAATCATAGGAACTAAGTGGGTGTTTAGAAATAAGTTAGACGAGAACGGTATTGTTTCTCGAAATAAGGCTAGGTTAGTTGCTCAAGTCTATAATCAACAAGAGGGCATCGATTATGATGAAACTTATGCCCCAGTTGCTAGACTTGAGTCAATTAGGATATTATTAGCTTATACTTGTGCCTTAGATTTTAAACTATTCCAAATGGATGTAAAAGTGCATTCCTGAATGGTTTGATCAATGAGGAGGTATACGTGGAACAACCTTCGGGATTCATTGATTTCGAAAAACCGGATCATGATTATAAACTAAAGAAAGCTTTATATGGTCTTAAACAAGCACCTCAAACTTGGTATGATAGATTAAAAGCTTTCCTTATTAAACGTGAATATAAAATGGGATTGTAGATAACACTCTTTTTACTAAGAAGAATATTTCAAATCTCATCATCGTTCAAATATATGTCGATGACATTATATTCGGCTCGACTTATCAAGACATGTGTGATGAATTTGCCAAAATCATGCATGACGAGTTCGAGATGAGCATGATGGGTGAACTTAACTTCTTCCTTGGATTACAAATAAAATAAATAGAAGATGGTATCTTCTTTAATCAATCTAAATATATTAAAGAAATGCTTAAGAAATTTGTCTTAGAAGATTCTAAACCAATGAAAACCACATGTCCTCCGATACTAAAATCATGAAAGACAAAGAGTGTGAGTCGGTTAGTAGTACAAGTTTGGGGCATGATAAGTAGTTTATTATACCTAACAGCAAGTAGGCCCGATATCATGTTTAGTGTATGCCTTTGTGCCCGCTTCTAAGAGGCTCCCAAAACCTCTCACATTGAAGCGGTTAAGCGCATCTTCTGATACATTACAAGCACTACGCACTTAGGATTATGGTATCCTAAGGGGATCGGCTAGAATCCCGTTGTTATATGCCCGACTCTGATTCATGTCGGGAGATTATGTGGTCCAAAAGGCACCTAACCACCCCCCCCAAGCGTTTGTACATTCGTGGGATGTGTTTGGACATCTTGGTTCTCAAACGAAACTAATCGTTCTTGCTATGCCTCTACCGAAGCCGAATACGTAAAGCGTGAAAAGGCATGTCAACTAGCATATGGATCGAAACAAGCTCTCATAGGACATATGACGTACGACTCGACGACGTTCCCATCATGTGCGATAACAAAGGCGCGATTGACCTTAGCAAAAACCCGCGTGCAACTACTCACATCTAAACAAATCGAAATACGTCTCACTTTCTTCGTGATAAGGTCCAGAATAGGAAATATCTCAATCGAAAAAGTGCCCGTGTTCGTGGGGGGGGGGGGGTTTTTTCTTTGTTCGTCGACCAATATCGCCGACATCCTTACCAAACCCCTTAATCGAGAATCGTTTACTATCTACGTATCTGTTTTAGATAGGAGGATCACATTTCCTTAACCGTGTTAGTAGCTTCTCCTTATTCTAGTCTCGCTATTTTTTTTTTTAGACTTTGTTTTAGTCCGTGTTCCATTCTGTATCGTGATAATCTTATATACTTCATCTGAAATACTTTGAACATTTTTAATTCGCGAAATGCAAATTAAAACGTCACTCCTCTTTGTAAAATTTTCTTTAAAACTAAGTCCAAAATCCCTCGCTGAGGGCGGCCCCCATATCTCTGGCGGCCCCTAAACATTTTCAGGCGGCTTCCTGATCAATATAGGACCGCCACCAGCGGACACCATATTTCCACACTTAGTCAAAAAAATTCAAAACACAAAAACAAACACCCCTTTCTCCTGTCTGCAGCAGTCGAACTACGACCAAAAAAACCAAATAGATCCAATCAAACCATTAAAACACTAATTGAAGATCAAAACAACACCTACAATCATTCCTAACACCATAAAGATCATCAATTGTAAGTCATTTCATCTATTTTCTTTCAATTTGAGTCTAGGGTTCATGATGAACATTAAAATCGAAATTGGGGATTTTTCATTTTCTTTTACTTTTGTACAATTAGGACTATTAGGATATAATGTATAACTAATATGCTTCCCTTAGACATAGAATTTGCATACATTAGTGAGTTTGTCAAAAAAAATGGTTTCAAACCAAAACCCCAATTTTATTTTCATTTCACTTATGTTAGGAACAAAATAAAATTGTTATGCATTGTTAATATAACCCAAAAACGTTTTTAAACACATGCATAATGATCTCATGAACAAAATTCGAGATACATAAATAATATGTATTTTTCAACATGTTTGGATGAGCAAAATCAAATTAAGGAGCGTTTGGGTTAACTCTGAGAATTTTACTTTTAGGTCGAGTTAATCATTACTCCATATTCGTCACATCTAGGCACACACTAGTAACTATGTCCAAACAATACTACAAGTAAATGATATTAAAATGTGACTTCAACACTTTCTTCTAGGTATCAAGCCTCGCAATATCATCGATGATTCACAAAATCAAGAACACTATATTTCAATGAATATCACATGGAACTATCGTTTCATATAAAGAAAAACAAAGAAGGACTTGACAAGTCGCTAATTCATGAGGGTCGGGCCGTTTTTAAATGACTTGGCGCGGACATAAAATATGTTCGGCTTATGTTTTATTTTTGTTGAGTTCGAGTGTCTCCTTGAAATTAATGATCAAATTTGTCCTCGCTTCATACTTGAGTTTTATGTTCGTTGGATGTTGTTTGACATCTTGGTTCTCGAAGAAACAAACCGCTCTTGCTATATCCACTACCAAAGTCGAATACGTAAGCGCCAGAAAGGCGTGTCAACAAGCATTATGGATGAAACAAGCTCTCATCGACTATGACGTACGAATCGACGACGTTCCGATCATGTGCGACAAAAAAGGCGCGATTGACCTAAGCAAAAACCCGGTGCAACATTCTCGTACTAAACACATCGAAATACGTCACCACTTTCTTCGTGATAATGTCCAGAAAGGACATATCTCAATCGAAAAAGTGCCGTCCGTCGATAATATTGCCGGCATCCTTACCAAACCCCTTAAACGTGAATGGTTTAACTATCTACATCTTGGTTTAGGAATGATGGAACACATTCCATAAATCTTATGAGTCTGTTTCTCTTTCTTCTAGTTTCGATTCTAGTCCGTGTTCCATTCCGTGTCGTGACAACTTAAATACTTCATCCGAAGTACTTTGAGCATTTTTAATTCGCGAAATGCAAATTAAAACGTCACTCCTCCTTGTAAAAAATTTCATCAAAACTAAGTCTAAAATCACTTAAATTTGTTATAAGTGAGAGTCCTGAGTTGTCAAACGAGTCCTATGTCTTGTACGATCGTGTCATGAATCCTCTTACCGCTCATCAAGAGCGAAAGACTAGAAAGGATCGTAGCACGAGAAGAGGTCGTCACTCCACTTCTTCCTCCTCCGCCTTTGATCAACCATTATCCTCTTATCTTAACGATGATGATGATGGGAATGACGAAGGGACCTCGCATGCAAGCACTCCTTCCCCTACTCGCTTTGTCAATTCCTTAACAAATGATGTTCCTCAAGTCTTTCAAAACCCACCTAACATAGACCCTAACATGGAACCATTTTACACCAGCCAAACCGAAATCATCAATCGTCAAGTGCAATTAAGAGATAAGCAGCGTGGTGGATTAAGATCAATCGAAAAAGGCTTTCGGAACTTGTGGAGAAACTTGAAGAAGAAATGAGCAATTTGGAAAATTGCTATATGACACTATAATATTTACTATTTTATTATGCTTAGGTACTTAAACTTATGTTATTTATTAGTAATTTAGTACGTAGTACGGGTAATATAACTTGTCTTGGATGATCATTCCATTTTATCATCCTAAATCCTTGCTTGCATGCACATTGATACATTATATTGACCTATATGATGATATGCTTGTTTATCTCTTAGTTAATATGCATATATGTGCTTCCTTGTTTGAACTTAGGATGGTTAGTTTTATGAATTTAACTGTTAAGTATTAGATGATTCATGATGAAATAAAATTGACTGCAAAAGGGAAAAATAGGAAAAAAATGATGTACAGGATTTACAGAAAATCAAGAAAAACTGTAAAATTTTCATGTCTCTAGAGAACGGCCCCCATAAATACTGGGCGGCCCCCTAATATATCTGGGACCGCCATGTATATATGGGACCGCCATCAGAGTAACGGAAATTTTTACTGTGACTACCTGATTTTCTGTGCAGTTGACTATTCTTTCTTAGACCTAGCTAAACTTCTTGCATTTTGCTAAACCACATTTGGAATCTATCCTCTTAACTCTCATGCTTTTCTACTTTGATCCTATACTTCCTAATTAAATAAGTCATCCTTCCCACTCTTCTTCTCATCTTCATCTTCTTCAAATCTTTCTACCATGGATTCTACTCAAGCTTCTTCCTCCCATGGTTTTAAGAAAATCAAACTCACCATCATACCCCCAAAACAACTATTTTTTGATCTCACAAATGATGATGAAAACCTCACTACACCTTCTTTTACTACAACCTCTTCATCTCCAACTCTTCCAAATGCACCATCAAAAACTACATCAACCAATGACACCTCATCAAGCCAAGATAACACACGTTCTTCCTTTCAATCTAAACTTCAAATTTCACCACCATCATCTAATGAACCAACTTCTCCTCAACCCTTAAACCCTTTGCTTGATAACATCTCGGATGTTCCTCCTAGACCTTCAAACCCTCAACCACTTCAAAGCCATCCTTCTGTGGATATCACACTTTCTTTGTCACCAATCACTCCTTTTGATCACATTTATGCCTTTCCACCAAAACCTCAAACCACCAATCATGGGCCATCCTCTTTAATACCAACTATCATCACTACCATGGTTCAACATGCATATGTTGCTCTTACAACCGAACCTCTTTTCTTAACATAAAATGAGATGAACATCATGTTTTTCTCATCTTGAGTAACTTCCTCACTACCTAATCACCTCACATTTTCCACTACATCTTAAAAAAGGTTTTCAAAATCTCATAATGTGTCACCCTAACCTTTGCTCAAAAAGTCATCCCCTATGAAATCATGAATCATCTAGGACTTATTCTTTTGTATGCATAGATTGTATGTAAACTTATGATTAATGTTTTCCCTTGCTTGTCTTAATCTCTATTGATGTTGTATGAGTTAATTAATTATGTATTACATTTGTATGAGTTTTTTTTATTTTTTTTTTTTTTTTTTTTTTTTTTTATTTTTTTTTTTTTTATTTTTTTTTTTTATTTTTTTTTTTTTTTTTTTTTTTTTTTTTTTTTTTTTTTTTTTTTTTTTTTTTTTTTTTTTTTTTTTTTTTTTTTTTTTTTTTTTTTTTTTTTTTTTTTTTTTTTTTTTTTTTTTTTTTTTTTTTTTTTTTTTTTTTTTATTTTTTTTGTTTTTTTTTTTCTTTTTTTTTATTTGTATTTTTTTATTTTTTTTTTTTTTTTTTTTTTTTTTTCTTTTTTTTTTTATTTTTTTTTTTTTTTTTTTTTTTTTTTTTTTTTTTTTTTTTTTTTTTTTTTTTTTTTTTAATTTTTTTGTTTTTTTTTTTTTTTTTTTTTTTTTTTTTTTTTTTTTTTTTTTTTTTTTTTTTTTTTTTTTTTTTTTTTTTTTTTTTTTTTTTTTTTTTTTTTTTTTTTTTTTTTTTTTTTTTTTTTTTTTTTTTTTTTTTTTTTTTTTTTTTTTTTTTTTATTTTTTTTTTTTTTTTTTTTTTTTTTATTACTTAACTAGTGAATGAAACTCTTTTATGGGTAACTTGAATTCAATGCTATGATGTTATGTTTAAAGGATATTTGTCTTGCACTTGTACTTCTAATCTTGTTTTGTAGTAAACAATTTTTGTAAGATCAATCCCTTGGTGCCCCAAAACGAGGGGGAGCATACATCAAGGGGGAGCTTGATATCGTTGATTTCATTCTCACCTCTACAATTCGATGATCATCCTTTTTAGATTCGACAAAAAGGGAGAGAAATGGAAGAAAACTCATTAATAATTTGAAACCTTTAATTTTATACAAAATGAGTTTATATTTTGTCATCATCAAAAAGGGGGAGATTGTTAATACAAATAATGTCTAAAAACGTTATTTATATTTTTTAAACTATCAATGTTTTAATAATTACAAAATGTAAAAACGTTTACGATAAAAATAAACGTTCATAAATTATTAATCGTAAAATTCCATTTCTAAGATTAGTGATCACTTAAGGTATGGACAAACAAAATCATTAAGCATGATTAGTGATCAAGAAAATATTTTTCTCTTAACCATCACTTTTATTCTACAAAAGTATTTTTCACAAAAATTAAATATACAAAATATTTTCTTATTAAAAGAAAAGTTTTATTAAAAACTTAAATTTGAAATTCAAATTTTCCCCCCAAAATGGAAGGTTCCATAGCAGATACAACCTTCCACACAAAAAGACAAAAACAGAAGCGTAGTCTACTGGGCGGCCCCCAGATATATCTGGAACCGCCAGGACCGCCCCAGTGACCATTGGATTTTCCTGTCTATAAATGCTGCTTCATTCCCTGCGGAAAAACATTCCTTTTTGCATGAATTTTTCTGATAACTTTCTCTCTCTCTAAAAACCTTCTTTCTCTCTCTAAAATATCTTGATCACTAACATCTTTAGATCTTGTTTTAAGTGATCTAATATCATCTCACCTATCTCATTCTTCTATCAAGTGCAAGAGAAGAACATTCGTATTCGCCAAGAAATGAAGTTTTATTTAGTGATCTCTCCTCTCTTCTTCTAAGTACCAAATCTCTATTGTAATTATCTTATGTATTAGTATGATTCGAATTGTGTGTAAATCCGATAGTGTAGATCTTGTGATTGTGTATATCTTGTGAAGTGGTAGATTGGTTCTAGCTAAGATTAGGATTCGACATTTAGCTTAGTGTCAGAAAACAACGTAAGCGACGTGTAAACGGTTTTCTCCGCCTAAAAGGAGCTTGTTGACACATTGAAATCTCGAGTAGGATACTCGGGGAGTGGAGTAGAGCGAAGAGGTGCTTCATAGCCGAACCACTATAAAATCTTGGCGTCTTGGTTTGATTGTTCCTTTCCTTATCTCTTCATTATTATTATCATTGTTATTTAGTCTTAGCTTAGATTGTTATATTGTTGGTTCATATTGTTGATTGGTCAAACATACAACTCGAATCTAAATATTTTAAAAGCAAACTTTTAAAACGTAAAATGAATCTGTAAACTATTCAACCCCCTTCTAGTTTCCAGATTTAAGAAATTCTCGAGCATTTTTTATTTATTTAGTAAATAGATTTCTAGACTCAGAGAGAAACAAGAAGGTTGGAAAACTTACCTTTAAGCATTAGGTTCCATGAGGCCGAGACCTAGTCTAAGTAGATAAAAGGATTCACGTTTTGAAGGTTATGGGTTAGATATCGTCAAGTGTTTGTCTTCCGGAGAGACCTTTTCAAATGGAGAAAAATTTCAATTTGACATGTCAACAAGGAAATGGTGTCGGATTTCTATATGTTTGGTGCGAGAGTGTTGGACGAGATTTTTACTTAGGTTAATGACACTTTTATTGTCATAAAGGATGGGTATGTCATCTAGGTTTTTGTTGTCACACCCTGCCAAGGCAGAAAAGCGAGGCGTAACAAGATAGGCATCATCACAAGACATTGGTGTCAACCATAGAGAACAACTAAAATGCAAATAAATAAAATCCAAAGTGTTATGATGACACCTAACATAAGAGGGGTCTTGTATTAAGGTTAATCGCACATACAATATATAGACATAGAAAAATAACTCCAAGCATAACATCATGAATAATCAAAATATCCAAGGTATGAAAATATGAAATGAAGTCTCTAAAAAAGAAGGATCCACAATACAGATTCCTAGAGTCTCACTAGCCACACAAATTAACATCCTTAGCTTCGCTAGGCTCACCTGAAAATAATACTTTAAAACGTCAACTTAATGTTGGTGAGATTCATAGGTTTAACACAAACTACTTACTGTTTGCGCGGAAACAAATCATTAAGGACATACAATAATATTATACACAAATGCAGCAATTAAAATCATCACACAACTAATTACACATTCGGGCTTAGATTAGTACTGGCACTATAAGCAACCAAGCTCACCCATAATGTACCACACAAACATAGGATAGGCATATCCCTTCGTTCCATCTCAGGTAGGCGTACCCCTTCGATCCATCATGGGTAGGCGTACCCCTCTGATCCAACAATGCATACACATAAGCCATATAACATCAAGTAATGTCCAAAACCAAGTAAAACAATTATTTGCAGCTATTAAAACATTTCAAAACACAATTTAGTATCATTTTCATCTAAAGAAAACATAGAAAAAGGGGCTATGAATACTCACTTCAAACTTCAAGAATGCGCACACAATTTCCAAGCAAAGTCTACACAAACAAAATATTCGGGTTACACATGATTAAGGCTTCACGGCCATAAACATGTAACCTTTCAATTGATAGATTCTAAGGTCTATTATACCCCTATAGACATCCTACCATGCTTCTCATACTTTATTTGAACCCAAAACATTTTTTATCCCTATATTCAATTTCCATGATTATGGCAGAATTTTATAGTTATTTCACGACCACTAATAAAATATTAAACGACTCAATTTGACTTCCATATTGCATCCACATCATTATCAACGAGTTATGTAACTATTGTAATATTTAAAAAATAATAATAAGTCTAACAATTTTTATAAATTCTAACTTCACAAAGTGTCCAGATTCAGATCTGAGTTGCACACCAAAAAGTTTGACCTTATTAAGCACACTTAGACTAATGGGAAAAATCTATAAAATTCCAGAAATTAATAGACATCTAGAACTTACTCCAGTTCGAATTTCATTAATTAAAAAGATGCTTTGATATGGTTTTTGACCTCATAAACACAACCCAAAATGTCACCCTAAAACTCAGATTTGACAACGAATCTTGTAAAATTATTTTGACTGACTTTCACTCACTTTTAATTCATAAAGCCATATGGGTTGGAAAGTAGACTCTCTGTAGATAATTTTGGGCTCAAGAAAATCGATAAAAGCTAATCGTATGACCAAGTTATGACTCTCGCAAGATGACCTAAAATTCTGCCCAGATTTTAATTCTGAATTTACCACAATTAAACCTAATTAAACCCATCCATATGCTATTTACTTTACCCAAATCAATTTTTAATGATCATATCTTCATAATTACAGAACTTTTACAAAATCTAATCCATCAATTCAATTGTTACATAATTAAAACAATGATTAAAAACATATGTTTGATTAAGAGTATAAGAATTAAATCAAACTAAGATTTGTAAAAGAAAATCAAACCTTGATCTTGAGAGCTTAAAAAAATAGTGGCTAGGGTTTGGAGAGAGTTATGGGTTGACACAAGAGAAGGGAGGAAAAAAATACAGGTTTTATTTTTATAAAATATGAATTTGATTTGTTGTAGGATAAGTATTGAAGTTTTTAGAGTTAACTACATTTTTGGTCCTTGTGGTTTACCGGGTATAACGGTTTTGGTCCAATAGTTTAAAATGTAACGGATCCAGTCCGTTTTTGGTCGACCCATAACACTTTTGGTCCATTTTCCTAACACCGTTAGTTTGACCAGTTATTGACCGTTAAAGTTAAGGGTATTTTTGTCTTTTCAATTAAATAAATAAGAAATAAAACCTACATGTCTATAGCACATTTTCCCATTATCTATTTTATCTTAACCAAAAGTATAAGTACACACAGCTTCATCAAACCACCACCACCTCCGGCAGCCACCGGTCCAGCACCATCTCTGGTCGACGACACCAAGACTTCTTTTTTTTCCATTCATCTCCATCTAAAATAACCTTACCCAAGACCACTTATTAGATCTTTAAGTCGAGACCCATAAGAAACACAATCAAAGGATTTCATTTGTGTCTCGTATTTCACATAAAATAGAACCAAAGGGATTGTGTGTAGGCCAGATGAATGAACCGCCGGGAGCTCGTATGAGAGTTGGTTTGACTGCCCTAACTATGGTGGAATATTTCCGAGATATCTATACCTAAATATTAATCTTAATTACCATGAATCTCAATGACCAAGAATTGGCAATTGATACGGTAAGTAACTAGAAATATACGTAAGTTCGCGGAAAGATTTCCTTTTATGAATTGTGCAATTAATTTCAAATAAGTCGTATCTTGCTCAGACCAATAAATAGAGCTGAGGTTATAGTTAAAGCCGCTAGTAGAAAACCGAAATAACTAGTTATGGTTGGCATCAAGGAGCTAAATGAAATATGTTCTTTTTATACATATGTTTATAAAAAAGCACTTACATGAGTTTCCTTTTTTTGTAAAAATTTATGTTACAAGAAGATCAAAGGGACCGGATGTAGCATAAAAAACACCATACACGCCGCCACCATAGCCCACCACAACCACGTACCCCCTCCCCCGCCACCACCTAACCGTCAACCACCACTACAAATTAAAGCCATAAATGATCAAACAACACTAGCTTTCAACAAATTCTTTCATTTTAAACAAAAATATGAAAATACCTAAATTGTACAAAAGTAAAACTACTACCCTAATATCGTGTGGGCTGTTGGATTTGTAGTGTTTGGATCGATGGGTGATTTGTGAATGGGTTTGTTGAATCTTAACAGCCTCCATTCTTATCTCTCTTTTTTTCCTTACAATCCAAATAGCCTTTATTGATTCTAATTTTTTTGGTTGGATTTGTTGTGTAAAGTGGGTGAAAATCTTGTTTGGAAAAATATGGGATCAATTTTCTGACATTTGAAGAATGATAGTGATAAAACAAATAGGTGATAAAAATGCGCCAGATCTTATAAAGATGGTGTGCCAACACTAAAAAAATGACAGTGGAAACAATATAAAAGTCTTTCGCATTTAAAGACGGAGTACCAAATAATTGGTTAAAAAAAGTTTTTAAAAATAATAATAATAAGTTTTTATAATATTAATAAATAAATGAAAGGTCATTTCACTCATTTTCAGCAATGAGATAAGGGTATTTTAGTCATTTTATATATTTTTTAACAGGTCAAACTAACAGTCAACGCCAAAATGGACCAAAGCTGTTACAGGTCGACCAAAAACGGATTAGATCCGTTACATTTTAAACTATTAGACCAAAACCGTTTAACCTGGCAAACCATAAGGACTAAAAATGTAGTTAACTCAAGTTTTTATAAAAATATATATCTTTCCTTTTTTTCTCCTTGAACCGATCCTACACATACACATATTATTTTTTTATATATTTTTTATAAAACTTTATATTTTGTATTTAGTTAATGTTTGTATTTATTATAATGTCTATTTACACCTTTATATTAATTTAGTTACACTTTTAAGAAAATAAAATACTTACTAAACACTAAATATAAATCATTTATTTCACTTATTATTTTCTCAGATATTATTATTATACAATAACTTAATAAATTATCATTTCTCAACTCACTAGTTGGAGAACTAGTTTGGAGAACTGGTTTGGAAAACTAGTTTGGAGAACTATTTTGGAGAACTAGTTTGGAGAACTAGTTCCTCAAAAGCTATAATTGCCAAACGCACTAACATTCCAAAATCATCATCACATACAAAATGAAATGACTAAATCATTCATTTTTACCATTCACAAACCCATATAATAACACATATACCAAATCACATTTATCACCAAATCGACTTACGCACATAACCTAAAACACATAAAGCTAGGCAAGTTATTTTTAATGGTTAAACTAACCTCGTTAAATCACGGTTGTCACAATCACTCTTCCTTAGAGAAATTTCGTCCTGAAATTTGATCGATTCCACTGCTAATAATTTTGCTTACCCAAACAAAGATACAAATAGCAACATATAACAGCTATAAGCGAAGACAAGCATCAAGACTATATGAACCTCACCCGTCCTCGAGGAAACTCGTCAAAAACCTTAAGTTGTGTAACAACTTAATTCATAACCTAATCTCGCAACTCATCAAACAAGAAATGTTTTGAAATTAAATTATGAGTTGTTACAAAGCTCAATGTTTTTGAAGAATCGGCTCGACTTCGGGTTTATTCAAAATATAATTTTAACAAACACTCATAAGAAAATTTACGGGTGCACTAAAGTCTGCCAGAATCGCGAAGTAAATATTCCATCACGATTTGAGATGATCGACACAGAAACTCATGCCTTGCTACTATCTCCTCAATATATAACCTTGCCAACCTCTCCATCTTATAATCTTCACGTATAGCCAGAAAATAGGCTGACTTAGTCCATCTATCGACTATTACCCAAATAGCATCATGCCCACTACTTGACCTTGGCAACTTAGTGAAAAAATCCATGGTGATTCTATCCTATTTTCACTCAGGTATCTGAGGCTGTTGTAGCAACCCGAAGGTCTTTGATGTTCATCCTTCACCTTCGAGCAAGTCAAACACTTACCAACATATGTAGTTATATCCTTCTTCATACCCGGCCACCAATACATCTCTCGTAAATCATAGTACATCTTATCCGCTCCCGAATGAACAGAGTATCTCATAGCATGTGCCACATCCATAATCATAGTCCTTACATCACCAGTCAAAGGAACCCATATTCTATCCATAAAGTATAAACCTCCATCTTCATTCTTTTTCATATGCTGATCCAAGTCATGCAGCATTTCTGCTGGCACGTTATCTTCCTTGGTCGCCTCATTCAGAGCAGTCAACAAATTTTGCTTAATGCTAGACTGTATTGTCATAGACATTGCTCTCGCTTCGGTTTTACTCTTTCCTTCCTACTTAATGCATCAGCTACTACATTCGCCTTCCCAGGATGATAGTGAATCTCATAATCATAATCACTGAACAATTCAATCCATCTTCTTTGATGCATATTTAACTCTTTCTGTTCAAATATATGTTGAAGACTCTTATGATCCATATAGATAACACTTTTCGTCTCGTATACGTAATGTCTCCAAATCTTAAGAGCAAAGACTACTGCACCCAACTCTAAATCGTGTGTGGTATAGTTTCTACTACGTGTATCATCTTTAATTTCTGCGGCTTCATACGCAATCACCTTAGCGTCTTTACATGAGCACTGCTGTTCCACTCTATGTACACCATCTTGATTTGACCGCCACATAGACCACAAAATCTTCTGCTCCGTCGATCAACGACAATATTGGTGCATTACACAAATTGTCCATCAAAGTCCGAAAGGCTTCCTCTTGCTCTACGCCCCACTCATACTTTTTATTATTCTGTATAAGTGAGGTAAGGGGTTTAACAATCTTAGAAAAATTCGCGATGAAACGTCGATAGTAACCAGCCAATCCCAGAAATGACCGTATTTCTGACGGTGTCTTTGGAGCTTTCCAATTCTTCACTACTTCAATCTTACTTGGGTCTACATGAATATCGTTGATGTTGACCACGTGTCCTAAGAAATGTACCTCTTGCAACCAAAATTCACACTTGGAAAATTTGGCAAACAATCTCTCCTTCTTTAGTAACTCAAGTACAAACTTTAGATGAACCACATGATCCTCCTTGGACTTCGATTAGATCAAGATATCATTAATAAACACAATGAAAAACTTATCTAGATACGGCTTGCACACCCGGTTCATTAAGTCTATAAAAACCGCTGGTGCATTTGTCAACCCGAATGGCATAACTGTAAACTCAAAGTGTCCATAACGCGTTCTAAATGCAGTTTTTGGAATGTCTTCTTCATGCACTCTCAACTGATGATAACCAGATCGAAGATCTATCTTAGAGAAATAACGCGAACCTGGTAACTGGTCGAACAAGTCGTCGATCTTGAGGAGAGGATAACATTTCCTAATAGTCAACTTATTCAATTCCCAATTGTCTTTGCACATTTAAAATGAATCTTATTTCTTCTCGACAAACAACGCGGGCGCTCCCCACGGAGAGTGACTTGGTCGAATAAAACGTATATCGAACGAATTCAAGGGGTTAAGAGTTATCTAATAAGGTAGCAAACGAATATCAAATCAAAGGCTAGGAAACATATAAGGGATTTCGCAGGTGCAAATAAATACGAATCAATGCCATGGGAATCCTTTAAAAGAAGAGATGGAATATCTTTACCCATAGGAAACGCAAACGAAAGAATCAACAAAACGCACAATGACAAAAGACTCACATATCGAATTAACGATACGTATCAAGATCGATAAATGAGAAAGGTAGACTTTTATTCCAATAATCGATTTTATCCGAGAGAACCAACTAAGCACTGTTTTTATAAAAATCACTTTAAATGCACAAATCATTTTAAATATACAATTCATTTTATATAGAAAAATCATTTTAGATATTTTAAATCACTTTGAATATAAATTTTCTTAAAACTCATATTAAAACTAGTTTTTATAAAATCAAGAGAATTATATAAATGCGGTAAGGCGTCTTACTCATATAAATCATTTAAAGCATACTTATCAAAGTAAATAAAAATACAGAGACAATCATATAAAATTTATATCATATTTTATTCGTAAAGATCATATTACACTTAGTTTTGACAGTCAACCGATATCATATCGAATTCATAAACATCATTGTTGATGTAGTTTTCAATAAGAATAAATAGATAGTCATATAAAAGCGCTTATCACATCGTATTCATAAAATAATTCCAAAACAATTTTCCCCACAAGATATAATTCAAAAAGTTTTTCACCGATCGACATCAATATAAAATATGTAACTCAAACAAGGAACATCGTAATACCAAAAGGAATTGCAAAATATCATAAAGACTCTAACGCAAACTTGTTGTTTGAAGGCGAAAAAAATACAAGGGACCATATAGTCAGAATAACAATCAAACGAACACGTACAAGAGAAACTCATGCAAGACATTACGAACCAAATGAAGAACGTAACGTCTTATCCATAATAATGATCAAAAAAACAAACATAGAAAAATATCGATACTAACACGTCGCAAACGTGTTATGAAAACCAAAGGATACATAAAGAAAGGAGTAAAATATCTACACTTACATGTTATAAACGAATAGTGCTTAAAAGGAAAAATCCGATATTCATACGAGTAATCAATGCAAGGAGAACAAAAACAATGAAACGAACCAATAGCCAATAGTAAAGCAGATCCAAACACAACCAATCTATCATCAATATGCCCGAATGGGAAAGATGAAACATCCGAACAAACCAATATCAAATATTACAATAACAGGTAAATCCAGGGGTATCCATAAGCGATAAGATAGAAGGGAACTTGGCTAACTACGTAACTATCCACAACAACATGCCGCACATAATACAACATCTTAACACTACACCTGAACAATAAACACCAATCAATTCAATCAACGTCAACAAGTCTACGTGTGTGAATGGCCTTATATATTATGTTGGCCACCCATAATTATAATTGCATCCTTTCACACGTGTACTTACTTCCAAGACTACACATCAAATGATAACGCACATATATATACATATACCACATTGTATAACTTACTCGACTCCACAAAATGATGCTCTATCAAAGCAATATTTATTTATATAAAGATCAAATCGAAACAGACAGAAAAAAATGAAAGCCTCATAGTGCCTCAAAATACAAAATATCCTAAAGAAATCATTGATAATAGCAATATGTCAAGGTAAAAGACAGAATAAGCTTATGTTGGGCCTCACTTGGGTTTGACTTTGCTTTTACAAGAGTCACCCGACTCCGCGGGTCCAGGTCTGATACAAGCATCCAACAGGAGATTTGAGTCGGCCTCCTTCTTCGACTCTTCTAACCAACCTTCTTCCTTGGCGCCGTTGCCGGGGATTTGTGTTAAAGATTCCTTCGTTTGAATTTGTCGATCGTGATTTGAAGAACCTTTCATCTTCGAAAGTTACGTCTTTTGAAAAAAAATTAAAAATATAAAAAGTAAAAAATATTTTTCTTTTTCTTTTTACCATAAGTAGAAGTTTAATCAAAAAAATAAAAAAATATTTGGAATTTTGCTCTTTACCCGGATGCTTTCGATTTTTATTTTGTTCTCTTAAATACTAAAATACATAATCAATTTAATTCTCTTACTAGAGAATTTGTGAATATCTATTAATAAGTTCCCGAACTTAAGATTCAAAATTTACCGTCTTGTGTCACTTACGAAAAAGGCGCACCTCTTTTGTGAAATAAGCTATTAGGAGGGTTGTTCCACGGAACTACGACCCGAAGGGACAAATTTTTAAGGCGATTCGCTCCCACTAGAGTCCCCCGTTAGCAAGTATTACTTTAAGGGATTACCCTACAGATTGTTGATTATTCGTGAAACAAAAATGATTTGTGTATAAATATTTTTTCTCTTCGTTCAACTGTTTGTTTAGTACATGCGCCAAACTAGAACTGGACCCGATTTTCTAAATAATTCAACCCAAACCATCCGAGACTGTCAAAAATAGAGGACGTTGCTCCAAACTATCGAACCCGAGCTTCGTAATTATCTATCGTTGAAGATTGCACCAAAGGCGAACGTACAAAAATGGAAAGAGCTTACTCCGACACCCACGAAAGGTATGAAGAACTATCGTCATAATCGAAATTATGCGGACCATTTTGAAATTACGAACTGAATTTTGGCTACAATTGGTTCAAGCGAGCCCGTTTCAAGGTTATAAGGGAAAATCCCCACGCTCATATTAATAGTTTCAAAAGGATTACCTCGACTTTACGATTTATGGATGTACCGAACGATGCTATTAAGTTAATGATGTTTCCATATTCACTCGAGGAGGCCGCTAAAGTTTGGTACGAGAAAGAACCACCTAATTCGATCTTGACTTAGGAGGATCTCGTAACTAAATTCGTGAATCAATTTTTCCCTCCTTCGAAAACCACCTCACGAAAAGAATGAAATTTCTCGTTATACACAAAAATTTCAGGTAGACCTTTTATGGAAAGCATGGGTGGGAGAAACGATTTAAGAAAATGCTTAGAGCTTGTCCCACCATGATTTACGGAGTTAACTCAAGTTGATACTTTCTATAACATTTAAAACGAAATGATCAAGACTCAATAAATCGCCGCGGCGGAGTAATCTGTTAAGTAAAACTACTAAGAAGCTTTGAATATAATTGAAAACAAATCAAAAGTTCGTTATTCACGTAACAAATCGAATGTTTCTAGGATGAATATGACTTTTAGGGAAAGTGTTAGTAAGACGGATGAAAGAATTGATAAGATTGCGGACCAAATTTCGACCCTAGTTGAAATTGTTTCTAAAAAAGTTGTCACTCCCGCTCCACATAAAAGCGTTTGCGGAAATTTGTGTGTCCTTGTATGGCCTCAAGCTTGATACAAATTGTTCCCGCATATCAAGATTAATGTTGATTGAAATCAACATTAATGTTGAAGATATAGATTAGTCAAACATTAATGTGATGATTAATGTTAATTAATTAGTTTCCTAATTGTAATATTTTCTTTTTAAACAATAAGGACCTATTATGTAATAGTTAGTTAGCTTTGTTAGTAAGCTAGGGTTTCTTGTAACCTCCCTCTATTATATAAAGAGGGTAGGCGTCTAGGTTACAGGCATCCATTCATAGCAGACTTCTCCAATGAGAGTCTAAGAAACGCATAGAGCGTGTGTAGTGTAGTAGTAGTAGTTAGTTCTTTATTGTGTTTAATAAAGAAAACCTTATTAGTAACATGATTGTGTTCTTGTTCTTTATATTCCGTTGTGCTTATCAATCATTGTTATATTACCCTAGATGAGTCCTAATAACGATCTATGGAGTCATTATAGGATTCTACAATTGGTATCAGAGCCTCGTGGCTCTTGATCTAGGGTTAATAAGGTTTTCGTGTATAATTTTATTTTGTTTTATCAAAAGGCATATTTGCCAATTAGGGTTCTTAAGGAAACCCTAATTCGTTTAAAGATGGCAGCAGTCAGGCAGAAGTGAAGGCAGCAGGGTTTCTTCTCAAACCCTAACCTCGAAGCATATGGATTGGTTTACAGCAGGTACACAAGCAGATCAGCAATAACCCTTATACATCTTTTGGGTTCGTAATGTCTTTGAACGATTATAGAGGTTTGGATGTTCCTACTGCTAAGCTTTTCTTAATTCCTACTGGTAAGCTTATGGTTCCTGCTGGTAGTTCATGGTTCCTGCTGGTAGTTCCTGCTGGTAGGCTTTGTGGTTCCTGCTGGTCTGCTTACGGTTTCTTCTGCTAGTATTATAGGTCCACAGACGCCCTTGGGTCTTGAACAATGAGGATGTGTATGGTTCATTTTGGAGGTTCAGTTTATGCTATAATTCTTGATTGGAAAAGTTACACGCTCTTTACAAATATTTTGGGGGGCATATGATACCATACAGTTCATGATATGATTATTGAGGAAAAAGAATAATCATAAGCATTGAGTGGTTTCTGGTTGATCCGTCTGAGCTCACTGAGACTATCGGCCATTGCATGTGATCGCCATGCATATATTGACTACAAGAATTATCCAAAGACATTTTATTACATGATATTGTAATAAGCATGTCTTTTTCGCACTGAAGGAAGATTTGATCTATGCTACTGAGTTCAAGATTCAAGAGATGGTGAGTATACTTTTAAGGGGAAGCTTATTGTTGATATACTTAACCATCTACATGCATCACTTGAGGGGAAGCGTTTACGAGTTGCACAAGACCCCTATTAGATGATTACAAAAAGGGGAAGAAGATTCACGATGTGCAGCTTATTATTGTGATGACATGTTTTAGCATTGTTTCTTCATGCAGATTGTTTTGTAATATCAAATAGGGGAAGATTGTTAGGAATTACAGATTTGATGATTACAAAACCCATAAACAGAAATGAAGAAAGAAGAAACAAAAGGAAACAAGATATGCTAAAGAAGGAAACAAGATCAAGATTAATGTTGATTGAAATCAACATTAATGTTGAAGATATAGATTAGTCAAACATTAATGTGATGATTAATGTTAATTAATTAGTTTCCTAATTGTATTATGTTTTCTTTTGAAACAATAAGGACCTATTATGTAATAGTTAGTTAGCTTTGTTAGTAAGCTAGGGTTTCTTGTAACCTCCCTCTATTATATAAAGAGGGTAGGCGTCTAGGTTACAGGTATCCATTCATAGATAGTCTCTCCAATGAGAGTCTAAACGCATAGAAAGCGTGTGTAGTAGTTAGTAGTTAGTTTCTTTATCATGTTTGAATAAAGAAAACCTTATTAGTAACATGATTGTGTTCTTTATATTCTGCCGCATGTTACAATCATTGTTATCATACCCTAGATGAGTCCTAATACCGATCTATGGAGTCATTATAGGATTCCACATTAATAGACTATTGAAAGCATTTCTGTGGAACCAAAGTGACACTACAAATGGCAGAGCTAAGGTTGCTTGGAGTACTATTTATAAACCCAAGGATCAAGGAGGCTTGGGTCTAAGGAACCTTCAAATATAGAACCAAGCCTTGTTAGCTAAACATATATGGAATAATGCTGTTAAGAGGATTCCTTATGGGTCAATAGGGTACATTCTCGTCAAGTTAAGAGGTTTAAGAGTATATGGAGATTTCTGTTGTTCACTGAGGATAGTTGAGGGTGGACAAATTTACTTGGCATTTAAAGATTAATAAAGAGTAAAATTGGCAGTGTAAACATTTTTAGTCTGGTTGGTAACTACGTAGTGATGAAAATTGGTTCCCTCTTTCAGTATGTTACATATAGAGCCATATATGATGAAAGACTGAACAGTGGTCTAAAAGTTAGTGAAATGATTGAAAATAGTAAGTGGAAATGGCATGCTGATTAGTATCACAATTCCCTATGATCATAATACTTGATGTCCCCACTATCAATACTGATATTGAGGACAAAGATGTTTGGGAAATTAGTTGTAGGGTGATAATACTGATCTTTTCAGTCTCAGTATTGTCTTATCATGTTTAAACAGACAGAGTCCTATAGTTCAATGGTGGAAACTGGTTTGGTACTCCCAGTGTATACCTAAACACTCATTTATCTTGTGGTTAGCTATTCAAGACAGGCTTACCACTCAGGATAAGTTACAGAAATGAGGAAACCATGCTGTTAATAGATGCAGTCTTTGTAACAATGACTTTAAAGACTTGCAACATTTATTCCTCAAATATCTTTTTTCAACTGAAGTATGGAATAGAGCTCAGTTGTTAGCTGAAATAAGGGGGAACATGATTGATTGGCAGAATATTTTACAAGTCATGATTGATGCTAGAAATGGCAACAACATAAAGAGTATCATTAGAAGGCTCTTATTGGCTGCTTGTGTGTACTGCATCTGGCATGAAAGAAATCAAAGATTTTCACGGATTCCAAAAAAAGTAGTGAGGAAAATTTTAAAATAATTGTGGAGAAAGTGATTAAAAGTAAAATGGTGGAATGAAAGTACAAGCATAGCAAAGCTATAAGAAGATATGGAAGATAAATGGAAGATATCTTGCAAAAGAGTTAATCAGAAAGGGCTAACATCAAATACCATATGTGCTTTATAAGTGATTAAAGGGGTGTTTGGATCCTGGTTTATATATTAGTATTTTGTCTTGTTTTCCTGAAATGATTGATATGTAGTTAGGTAATACAATATGGTTTAAGTTCCTGTATCTTGGAGTTCTTCTGGAGTGACTATACATATTAAAGCTTAATATGCTTGTCTTCTTCTATTTTATTTTGTGTTGATTGGCCTTGGGGGGGATTGAGATAGATTATGGACTAATTATATAATATGGAGTATTTTGTAAATTAGAAATGTAATCCAAACGTTCTCTTTTAGTTTTCCATACAACTAATTAAAAGAGTACTACTATTGGTACCTCTCTTGGCTCATAAAAAAAAATACCAAAATGTACAAAAAACTTTATTCCTTTGACCTTCGTTACAAAACAATTATTAATTTTTTATCAGTTTTTGTTCCGTGACAGTTTAATACTTTTGACGTGTCAAAGTTTATATTTTTTGTTTTGCATTTTTCGTTTTGTAGTTTTATAATATAAACAAAATTATAAAATAAAAAAATAATAATATAAAAAATACAAAAAAGTAAGGGGATAGAAATGGTGTTTGTGTTTGCAACAAGCGTTTTGAAGCGACAAGCGATAAGCATTTTTGGTGAAAAGCTTGTTTGACAACACCTTAACAAGAAGTTGAATATTGTTTAACCGCTTCAATCTCACATGCTTCATGAAGAAGCATTTCAGAACCGCTCTTAGCATTTTGTTTATAAAATTACATTTATACCCTCAAATATAACATTTATAATTTCCTTAATCGGGTTATATGTCTTTTTTTTAATTTTATACTTTTTAATTACAGCTTACAGCTACATTACCAAACATATTCTTTAAACAAACAACCACTGCTTACTGCTCCTGCTAACTGCTATCGCTTACTGTTACTACTACTGTTTACTGCTGCTGTTACGTGTCGCCAAACATACCTTTACGAAGTATTTGCTAATTAAAAGGGTGTCTTTATAACCTACTCCTAATTAAAATGATGATTATTAAACGTCAACAAATTAACTTGACTTGAATTTAACTAAACATCAAATTTGTTTGTAAACAAGCTTTTAAATCAAGGACTATCTATGTAAACTAGAATCTAAACCCCATGAACATCATATTATGAGTCTTCTTCTTGCTTATTAGAATTATTTTGGCTTATTTTTTATCAAGTGATAATAGATTGTCTAACATTAGATAGATATACTGAATTTAGGTCTTAGTTTCTATCTAAAATGATCAAATTTGAGACCCGTAATATTACAATATACTAGTAATAATATATCATGTAATAGTTACTTCCTTTTATGGTTCTTTGAAAACGTTATAAGCATTAACGTAACGAATTACAAAAGTATGATAGAAATATATTATGGTTCGAGATTAATTACCTCCAAGCCAAACGAGTACTGAGATAAAATTTACCACGACTACGAACACCAACTTGAACACAAACGTCAAGATTCAACGTGTCTGGTCGTAACACGAACCCAAAACTGAATGATAAACGCGAACTGCTAAGACCAATACTCTGACCCGAACATGCACTTGACTTGAACCGGGTTTCAAAACATTCATTATAGTTCTTTGACTTTTCCCCGCTTCTTCATTTAAGCTAATACTTTCCCTCTCATTTTTCCCTTTGGCGAAAACATATCCTCGCCAAAATTATTGTTGACCGTAATTGTAATTTGATTAACCGTTGTTCTCTTCTTCGATCAATGCGGTGCAAGGACGTGATTAGCATGCATGCCTCTAACTTCACTTCGCCATCACTTCATCTAGACTCATGTAGTAGTTGCATTTTTATGTATCTATGCTTTGTTCTTTGTTAGTAGTATTTTAAGGGTTTTAGCCTGTTCCATGTTTTATTAGTTTTCATTTATAAATTCCTTTTATTGTTTTCCATCTATACTATATACAAAGGGTGTATCCCAATTCTTAAATCTTAAAAACTTAAAAATTAAAAATTAAAACTACTAAATTAAAACTTATCAAAACATGGTCTGACAACATTTCAAAATAAGAAATGAAAAATAAGAACCGGAAACAAATAAACATACACGGTATAAAAGAACAAATATGCATACACAGTGTAAAAAAAACTACCTTTATAACTGCATACTGCTATAAAATCACGTTGTTTAAACGGATGCTCTAAATAAAGGTAGATAACTTTGGGCATGTATCAACTGACATAGATAAGCCCATTAAAAGCCCAACGTCCATGAGTATAAATGAAAGTAAAACATTGTAGGTCCTATTGTAATACCACAAAGAAATTTAATCTTTGTCTCCATCATTCGATCGATAAAAAACCAGTGAGTATCGCAGTTTAGAATAAACTAAACACAGTACCATTGTTATCTATCAACCCCTTTTAGGAATTTGATGATTTTTTTATAACATGTATTATTATTGAATAACAGAGAGTGTATGAAAAACACACAGTTGAAGGTGTGATTCATTCTATTAAGCTGAAAAGAAATGCAGTACATTGTATTTATACACATACAGAAGTAGAAAAACTAACTAACTTGTAACTAACTAATTTTAGAAGCTTCTAAAGATAAATAACTAATAGCTACATCTTATTACATTTCACTAGACACTGAGTAAGTAGAAGTTTCATCTTTCGAGGTGTAGCTATTCTTTGTAGACTCTGCACTTCAGCTGTAGGAGTATTTGGGTTAGCAGTAGTTTCTTTAGGAGTGTTTGGGTTAATAGCTTGTGTAGTGACATTGTTATGCTCAAGGGCCTCTATTTCTTTTTGCATAGCTTATATCCACTTAGGATCTTTTGATGCTTGAAAATAGGAGTGGGGCTCATGAACATTATTTACATTATGTTTAAAATGAAGATGAGATGATGATAAGTTTCTATCGTTACTGTAATTTGAGTGATGATGTTTACTTATGACATTGTGCATAAAGGATTTAGGTAAAGTGTATTGGAAATCTTTGAGGTTTGTAAGGATTGATTTTGTTTTGGTGGATTGTCTTATAGGGGGTGGAGGAGGGGGTGGTGGTAGGGGAGTATGAGTGGAATTTTGTGATTCAGCTGTATTGTCATTAGGAGATAGTGGAGTTGTGGGTGTTTGGATTGGTGAGTTTGAGGATAAAGATATTCTCGGGAAAGCTTAAAACTCATTGGTCGGGACCTTTCACCATCACCCAAGTTTTTCCATACGGAACTGATCTGTTTATGATTAACCCTTTTAAATATATAAATAATAAATATAAATATATAATAAGGATATTCAAAAACCTCAATGTAGAATATCCGAAGTATATGATTCTTGGGTCGTTATCCCCAACGAGGAATGCAATTGAAAGTCGAGAGAAGGTTTGACATTTGATGCTTGAATGGGATCAAAGATTTTGATTGGGTTTTCTAAATCTACGGGAAAATTAAGGCAATTTAAACTAAAAACAATTAAGGCACACAAATTTAAACTAAAAAATGCATCGGGAATCTAAAAATGCCAAACGTTTATAACCCTATAATTTATCAAAATTAATTCCTAAAATGATCTCTTTTACTTTTATAAGTCCTAATTAACTAAAAGATAAGAACTAAGAAAACTAGACCAAAAACGAAAGTGATTTAAGCTTAAAAACACGAAAAACGTGAACGGGAATTAAAGAAACGCAACAATTAAAACCTAAATTAAACCTAAAAATGATTTTTTAAACTTTTCCTAATCCTAATTACTAACTTGTAAGATAAAGTAAGAAAAATCCTAAACCGAGGGTGCGTAAAGTAAAAAATAAAGAAAACGAGATCGGGAATCAAATCCCGTTCTTTAAAAAATGCAATACTTAAATTTTAACCCTACGAAAGTAAATTTAAATCCCTAAGCCTAGAATATGATAAAAGAAAATTTTATAAAAAAGAAAATTATTTTTTTGATTATTTTTCTATTTTTTATGAATTTTTAAAGTTTTTAATAAAAATAAATGATTAAAAATACTAAACGTTGAGTTAAAAATCTAAGAAAATTTCTAAAAGTAGCTTATGATAAACAGAATGCAGGAAAAATATAAAATCCTAAAGAGCTAAACTAAATAAGCCGGGAAAAATCTAATAAGCACTCGAAGTGCTTTTTATAACTAAAACTTAAAAAGGTATTAAAAGAATTAAAAACGCACCTTAGGACGTAAAAGTACCAAGGGCGCAGTGGTGAGTGTGTTGTGTGTTATAAAAGGTTGAGGAGGGTTGAGGTCCGGGGTTCGAGTCCTGCTCACCCTGGATTTCCCCTCTTCCCTTTTTTAACTTTTTGCAAAAACTTTGAAAAGCAAAGCTGTAAAACTTATGAAAACCAACAACTTTAATGAAAACAATTTTTAAAAAAATCAAAATTAAGCTGAAAACAGCTTATTAAACAGACAGAATGTACTTAACTAATATTTCAACAAAACTTTATAAGCTAAAAACGGAAATAAGCTAAAGCTAGAACTAAATAAGCTATCACTATCCTAAAACTAACCTAATAAGCTAAACTGAACTAGAAATAAGCAAAATGGATAAGCCATAAGCTGAAAAACAGATTAAGCACTTAATGCTAAAACTGGATACCAAAACAGTCTTATGAACAACTTTGAGCTTATGTTTAACTAAGCAAAAGGATCCTTATGGCTTTCTAGCTTATACCATCTTAAAGACTAGTTAAAAAGCTACTTAAAACTACAAACTAAATGCATTTTGAAATTCAAATAAGCACTTAAAAAGCTACTTTTAACTTTTAATTATGTTTTTGGATTTTTAAGAAAAGACAAAATAAGCTAAGTCCTAACCTTAATAAGCTATGCACTACTAAAAATTAACCCTAATAAGCTAGTTTGAACAGAAATTAAACAAAAACTAAGGGCTTATAAGCTAAAAAATCTCAAATAAGCAGTTTGGTGAAAAACTGTTAACCCAAACAGTCCCTTAAGGCAACTTTGAGCTTATTTTTCAATAAGCTAAAAGATCCTTATGGACTTTTGGCTTATACAACTTAAAACTTTGACCTAAAAGCTGCTTAGAACAGCTTTTAAAAACTATTTTGAAAACTCAAGTTTATGATAAAAAACTTTTATGAGTTTTATCTTACTTTTGGTTTTATGAATGGAAAAGACAATAAGAGCTAAATTGCAGATCAAAAACAGATATTCAAATAAAGCTTTTAAACTAAAATAAGCCCTAATATAACTAATTTGTCCTAAAATCTACTTGTGCTATGAAAATCAAAAGCTAAAAACTACTTTTGCTTGCTGAATTTTCATCTTTGAAATGACTATTTTGTTGTTTTTGTTAACTGATGCAGTTTGCGCAAAAAAAATAATACCAAAACTTAAATCCAACAAGCGCAGGATAAGAAACTTATTCCTAACATCTAAAATCACACAACTAAGAGTAAATATAGCAATGATAGCAACTAAAACAAATTTGAGCCTAAGATGACAATGAAACTGATTAATGTTAGCAAAATCAAACTAGTAACTCACAATCCTAAAGAAAACTAGATTAAGCCTATCTAAGCTTTTAAATCCTACTCTTATAAACCTAAATATGAGATTTAAAGTGAAATTAAAGGACCAAATGGCCTCAAGCAGTACTAACTTGAGTTAGTATGCATTTGACAAACACTCCCCTAAACCCTCAAATTCATACTTAGCTTATAAAAATGAGATTTAAAGAACAAAGTTCAAATACCAGATATCAATAAGCCTTTAACAAACCTAATGAACATATTTAAGCAATCAATTAAGCCAGGACAATAAGCTATAATACTATGCTACTATTTTTTATTTTTTTAACTGTTTTATAACAAATAAGTACAAACTAAGATTTTAAACTATCAATCAAACATCATAAGAACATAACAACTATAATAAGCACTATTAAGAAAAACTAAACAACAATAAGCACAAAATAAGCAATATTAAACTAATTTGCAATTTTTAAAGCTAGAGAAGAAAAATGAAGACTTACAAAGGCCTTTGCTCAAAAAAGGGAAAATAAGCTTATAATAAGCTAATCTACAAGCTCTAGCTTGTCAAAAGATAAGCTAGTATTGTCCATAAGCCCATCCAAATCCGGCTTATCTTCCAAATAAGCTGTGGTGTTTTTGGTGTGATTTCTTTTTGGTAAATTTTCCTTAAGTACTTTTTAGTTAAATTAAAACAGGTTTACAATATGCTTGCTTAAGAACTTAAAACTGCTTTTGAAAGGCTTTAAACAATAAGAAAAACAGTGATTCAAAACTTAACTTAAAAACTTCAAATTTTCATTAAGATTAAAAAACAGGTTACAATACTTGGAAATTGAAAGACAATAATTAAAAATGACTTGGAAACTAAAAAAACCTAGGTGAAAAAAAAACTTCCCCTCTCCAAGGCTTATAATGAGACCTATTTATAACAAGCCAATGAAGGTTCTAGGTCTTGTGATTTCTTTGTTAGAGCTCCTGCGGGTGTGATTGTTGTTGTGAGTAGGATCCAAGAGTCATCTTTGCCGTTCCAAGAGTAGTGCCAAAGTGATATGATCATCACCATTGATTTTCTTATCCTCATTCCTTACGAATTAGAAATGCTATGGATTGCCAAGGTGGATTTTGTTGGTTTCGGTGGTGGGGATAAGGTGTGTATAGGTGTGGGTCGACAAGGGGGAGAAAAAAAGGGAACAATGTTTTGGACAAGACACACTCAGGGAGATGTACAGTGTTCACGCGATTTTTAAAAGATAGGGAAATGGCAAGTTTAGTCCCTGAGGTGATATAACTTTGGCCCTTTTGATTTGTAACTGTTTGCACTGTTAGTCCTTAAAGGACCAACGGAGTAAAGGTTTATAAGGGATTGGGTTAACAGCTGTTATAAGTGGTTAAATGGGTTATTGTTTGGGCTTGGGACATGGGCCGGTCATAATAAAAAGGTTTATGAAGACTTTGGGCTTATAAATGGTATAAGTCTTTTAAGACTTGTAATACAAAAGCTTAATGGGTTGTCCTGGCCTATTAGATGGGTACGGGTTGGCCCATTAACTTTTTTTCAGTTTTGGCTCCATCTTTGACTTTGACTTTGTCGGGGTTGACTTTGGTTGAATTTGACTTTTTGACTTTTGGCTTTGATTTGGCTTTTCTTTCACGCTCTTTCCGTTCTCGTGCTCGGTTTTGTCGTTTTGGCTTCGATTTTGTTTTTTTCTTAGATATCTGTTACCTGCATAATACAAATGCAAAACATACAAATATAATGTATTTTTGGTACGTTTTTGGTCATTTAAGTCCGGTTTTAATAGAAAATGGTATGTGTAATTAAACACATACCAGGAATCATCGAGTTATCTCAACCCGATGGTCCAAACTTTAAGGTGAATGGTCATCGTGTGAAGCATTACTTCGGAGGGGACATACCATCAAAGGTAGTCCCGGATCTCCAAACTTTCTCCAAGGATGAATGAATTCGGGGATCGAGTTAAGCTAATTGTGACGCGGTTACAAAAACAAAGCGCTTCGTGGGAGGCACCTCATGCTTATCTTTTTTACTTCTTTCTTATTTCTAATGTGATGTGAGGAGGCTTGTACTCTTCCGATTCTTGTTGTTTGTGCTTGTCATTGTTTGTAGGATTGACCCAAAATTTTTAAAGACTCTCGTGTTCGGCGTTTTATCCCGGTCCACTCGAGCTTCCTAGCCTTTGCTTGCCATTAGTATGGGGAAATCTGATATCCTAGATTATTATTTGACTAAACATCCCCCCCCCCCCCCCCCCCCCCCCCCCCCCCATCTTTTAGATTCTTGATAAGGCGTCTTGAGATTTTTGTGATACTTTCTCCATGCTCGGATTATGCATTTGACTTTTTGAGTTCTAGTATGGGGTTATAAGCCTTAGACTAGGAAACATTCGAGGGACAATGCTTTTAGTTTTGTATTGGGGTAGTATCTATCTTCGATGCTGATCTTACCTACCTTTGCCCATTGTTTCACGTACCTTGTTTTCCTGCAAAAAATTTAAATTTTAAAGTCTTAATATCTAGTTTAGTTTTCATAAAAAAAAGAAAAAAATAGTTAGTTGATTAAAAATATTTTGACACGAATGTAGGCTTTCCGTTTGTGAGAACGAAAAGTAAATTTTGACCCGACCGGTTTTATATCTTAGCTTTTCTCCTTAACCATATATAGATTGAATTTGCTATCTTTTATACAAGGAGCTTAATAAAACGCGCCGTTAGCTTAAAAGAAGTCAAGGATTTGCAAGTCCCATATATGATTTTTAAATATGCGAGATCGATTTATTAGAATAAGATTTGTTGCAGTCTATAAGTGATTGTTAAAGTGCCGAATCTTAATTCGCTAGGCTAAGTATTCACGAGTTTCTTTATTAGAAATTTTAATTTGTGAAGAACAAGAGATGATAGAGTAGAGTATAAGTTTTGATGCTAAACATAGAATAATTGGATTTCTTTAAGGCTCATAAAGGTTAATTGTGGCTTTTTGCTCCCATCAGCTTAATAAACGTTATATAATTGTTGAATAAATAAAGTTTCTTAGGTTTTTGCGATTTTCTTTCGTTACGATCACTTATAGAGATTTCCTTCTGGTGAAAGTAAGGTACACATCGAGGTTTTGTCAGTGTTGTGGGGAAATAGACTCCTGGACCATGGTCGGCTCGCATACCGATGTGGCAGTTGTTAAAAGACCACAGGACTTGAAATTTGGCTAATAATAATAAGTTATGAAATAAACCGAAGCCAAAATAAGACTTCTGGATCATGGTCGGCTCGCATACCGATGTGACAGTCGTTTAAAGGGTGGAGGTAATAATAATAATAATAAAAACTGTGGGCTGATAAAAGTTTACTGCCTCTTGCCGGCTCACAACCGATGTGGCAGTCTTCTAAATAAGGCACATAGTAATAATAATCCGAGACTGATAAAAGTTTGCTGCATCTTGCCGGCTCACAACCGATGTTGCAGCCTTCTAAAAGGTCGAGGAAATTACCGAGGTCGAAATATGTTTGCTGCATCTTGCCGGCTCACAACCGATGTTGCAGCCTTCTAAAGGACCGAGGTTTAATAATGTTGCAATAATAAGAAGAATAAAGCCAAATTTCGACTCCGGGGTTATCTAAATAAAGCCTCCGTCTCTGGACTCGTAGTTGAGTTGTTTCGGATGAAATAAAAAGGATAACCCCTAAATCATGTGAATTTAGAACCTTAATGTGGACTTTATTTTCACCACATCGTCTCTTTAGGAAAGGATTTCAAACTATTAATAGTCTAAACCGGGTTTACTTTATTAATAAGGACATAATTTATTTGTCACCAATAATAATAATAAAATCCTTAGAGGAAATTAGGAATAAGGGAGGAAAAGTAAGTACACAATTAGCTTTTATGAGTAGTGTTAGCATCATAACTTGTATTTTACAATGATCTTGTTTTTAAGCTTGGCTTGGAGAGGTGAAAATCAGGGACGATGAATTTATCCATTTGGACACTTTTTGTGCTTTTTGTTCCGTGATCCTAAAAGTTATCAATGAATAATGAAAGCAATACATTATGTCACACATAAATAAGTTGTAAGTTGTAAATTAGGAAAATTATAAAAATAAATAAAAAATAAAAAAAATAATATAAAAGAAAAGTTTTGAAAAATGGGAAAAAGGGGTGTTTTAAAACTTGTGATTTCTTAACTCTTCCTACAAAAGACTTTGCTACTTTTCAAAGGATTAGTTTGGGGAAGTTTTGAAGTATTTGGTTTTAGAGCATATAACATTGCGTGAGGACACGGCAATCACTTAGGTTGGGGAATTTTGATATGTGAGAAATCACATATCCGTTTTATACCAAAAATGGCCTTTAAATTATCAAATTGTGCAAATTATGCTTGTATATTGTTTGTTTTGTCATTTGTAATGTGTAGGTACGGATATTGCAAAAATCACAAAAAAACGGCCAAAGCCGGGCAAAAACGAACACGAGACGGATAGAGTACACAAGAGCCGGGAGTTTCTAGCAAAAGTCAGCCTTGGTCAACCTTTGGTCAA
The DNA here is from genome assembly GCA_026074375.1 of Tanacetum coccineum. Taxonomy (NCBI): domain Eukaryota; kingdom Viridiplantae; phylum Streptophyta; class Magnoliopsida; order Asterales; family Asteraceae; genus Tanacetum; species Tanacetum coccineum. The sequence goes on from BQNB010045168.1 coordinate 35,701, forward strand.
CCACAAAATGACAAAACCTTGAAAATACCCAAATGAGCCTTAATGTTAAATCATTTTTTTTATAAAAGTCTAAAATTCACTAACACCGTTAGTCTTTTTATATTAAAAAGATAACGGCCATTAAATCATATAACCAAACCCCTTACCTTTTATCCCAGCCCAAATAATAAACCCATGGCCCAAACCACTACCCGAGCCCAAAGTCAAAACTCATTTAAACCGAGTCAAACACAAAAACGTATAAAAAGAAAAAGGGCGCGAATGGGTGTTACTATTCACCCATCGTCCCAATTTACCCAGCTTCCATTTTAACTTGATTAAAAGGCAATTAACCCTTCTAGATGCAATCCAATGTGGCTAAGAAGATGCTTAGTACCAAGTGCCCATGTCAGCATGCAAATCGTCACAAGAAGCCTTTGATTGGTCAATATATACAAGGGAATGCCATGCGGGCTCAAAAGAAACATACAAATTAAAGGAATTTGCACTGAAATCAAGCCAAAAGAAACACAATCATTACCCAATCATTGGATTGCCAGTGTGGCAATCCGTGTGCTCGCACTTTAATCCAACGGTCAAAGATCAAGGTTTAATGATTGGAAGAAATTTAAAGGTCAAGATCAAAGCTGCAAGGAGCGTGTAAGAGAGCCTAGAATCTTCTCTCCAAGCCTATAAATAAGAGCTCACCTTCACTCACATCAGCATCTAGTGTAGCTTAGTTCTTAAATGCTAAGAAAATGACTCTTATAAGCCATCAAAGCTCAAATTGGGGGGGGGGGGGGGGGGGGGGGGGGGGGTGGGGGGGGGGGGGGGGGGGTGGGGGGGGGGTGGGGGGGGGGGGGGGACAACATTCGATTTCATTTTTTCAATTGTTTTTAAAGCACTTTTCAAATAATAAGCTACAATAAGCTCGAAAATAGCTTATGGTTGTGCTTATCTCGTTTTTGTTTTAATAGAAGCTCACATTTTCTGATAAAATAAGTTTCTAAGCAGCTTATTTGGTCTGAAACTGGGACTTATTTGTTTAATTAATCTTTTGTTGAGCTTAAGGTGGGAGTAGACTATTGATCGGGGAGGAAGGTTGTGGCGGATTGTTGGGAGGGTTTAGAAGGGTATGGCTTTATGATCGGTGGTTTCTAGATGGGTGGGGTATGGATGGTTATATCGGGAGTAGTGCTTGAGATTTTGACGATTGTGCAGCTTGGGTATGTGTTGAGTTTAGTGTTTATGGAGCTTATATGAAAATTACTATTAGCTTGTTTGGTAATCTTAGTTGTGGATCTAGTTTTAGCTTGTTTTTCTTTAGCTTTTTGTCGTGTTATCTTATTTAATTCATCCTTTAGCATATTAGGTTATTAGAAGTGTTTATCTCTTGATGCTTATTGCTTAATTTCGATTGCTCATTAAGATCTTAAATGGTATTCATTGTTTGCAACTTAACTTGAGCTTATTCAATTCTAGTAGGTTTATAATTTTAGTTGCTCATTTAAGTAAAATCATAGCTTAATTCTGAATAGAAGCTTTTTCATATGTTAGCTTATTCATGTGAGCTTAGTTGATTCGTGCTTTAGCTTAGATAATTAAGCTAGTTTCTTTCTTGATTTTTGCCATCAGAATGCGTTTGGTTTGTTGAAATTTAACATGGCTTGCGTTTTACAACTGGGCCAAGTCTCAATTGATATGGGCTTACTAGTTTTGGGCTTGCGTAATCTAAACTTGTCACTGCTTGCTATTTAGGATATAGAAATTGCATTTTGTGTTTACTGTTATCATTTAATTTGTTATGTTGTTTAACTTTTTGGTATCGGTCAACTCATGAGGCGTGGAGCTTAAGGGTTTATTTAGCTAGACCGAATTTGATTATTTGCTTTAGCTAAATAAATCGGGTGATTTTCGTTTATTTGCGGGTCTTCAAATCGGTTCCGTTTTCTATCCTTTTTCAATTAATTAGTGTAGATTTATTTTGTCATTTTTTAAAATGTTTTGCTTTGCTTATTTGATCATGATGCGTAGTGAGTAGTTTAACTTGTGTTTGCTAAGTGATTAGTGATTTGGAATTTAAGTGCGGTTTTAAAAAGGTTTAAAAAATTAATAGTCAATTTACATACCGTCATTTACTTTTAATGCAATTTAAATACTTGGCATTAATTTAAAAAAACATTTTACTTTACTTGTCATTTAATTTCTTGAAACTTGTTTTCTAAGGATTTTAATTCGTTAAACCTAAGCCCGCACTTAAGGAACATTTCACGTCACTTAGCAAGCATATTTGTCATTTATATCTTTTAGATCAATTTTAGTATAACCTTGTAGTTTTAAATCTTAGAATTAATATTAGTTTAATTTTTAGTTTAAAAAATAGTTTAAAACCAAAACCAAAAACTTTTATGACAATCAAGCTCGATTTACAACTTGAACGTAGATTTCCATTCACCTCTCGCCGAGGAAAACGATACCCGTGTTGATTACTTTTTATTCTTTCCTAAGAATAATTTGTATGATACTTAGCTTGCGTATACGTATATGTATTATATATATATATATATATATATATATATATATATATATATATATATATATTATATCTGAGGGTTTATTTGATATAAACGCGTTGAAAAACGACAACATCAAAGATCAAAAAAGTTATCTTTTTAATTATTATTTTTTTTACAAAAATGCACATATTCTTGTTTCATTGCGTTTTTAACTGTAATTTTCATCAATATAAAATTAAAATTAAAAAATTTGCAAAACTTGAAAGTTATAGATATTATGATATACTTTACACAGCTTTTTGAATCGTTCAAAAAGAATAAAGTTTGTGTGAGATAACTCGTATTCAATATAGCGTTTTTAGTTACGATACAACGATATTTTAGTGCATCACTGTTATTTTTTTAGTGCATCACAGTTAATAATTTAGTGAATAATACATTATTTACCATGACGAACTAAATTGTTACCTATGATGATCCTACATATTAAAGCAGTAAAATTTACACTGTGATGCAGTAAAATTTACATAGTAATGTAGTAAAATATACAATTTAATGCAGTAAAATTTACAATGTGATGTAGTAAAATTTATAATTTAATGCAGTAAAATTTACGCTGTGATGCAGTAAAATATATGATATGTGTGAAAACACATATCCGTTTTATATCAAAAATAACCCATAAAAGACAAAATTGTGCTTTAAATGCTTGAAAATTGCTTGTTTTGTCTTTGTGATTGTGTAGGTACGGATAATGCAAAAATCTCAAGAAAACGGTCAAAACCGGACAATCACGGACACGGGAACGGAATTGAGTGTGCAAGAGCCGGGAGAATGCTATCAAAGGTCAACAAAAGTCAACTCATGGTCAACCACAAAAAGACAAAACCCAAAATTTCCAAATCAGTCCCTCAAAGAAAATCAAATTGCAAAAATGGTCCCCTAAACCCTAACGGTGTTAACTCTTTTCATATAAAAGAGTTAACACCCGTTAACTTGTTACACCAAGCCCAAGCCTGTTACCCTTGCCAAGCCCAAATCCATAACTCGTGGCCCATTTCTTTTATAAATAACCCGAAGTCAAACACAATTACCCGGGTCAAAAGAAAAAAAAGTCAAATAACCCTTTTATATAAGTTTTTTTCACGCGGGAAATATAGTTACCACTGTTCACTGTCTTCCTCGTTTTAACCTCGAGATCAAAACCAAAGGGCAAATGAAAATTGACTACGTGGCCATGTAATTCAAGTGATAAAAGACACCTTGGCAGAGTTATACATCACCAAACGCTCCCATTGGTGGAAACCCACAAGGAGAATGCCACGCGATTGTGAGAAAACACACAAGGATGCAAGATTTTACACTAAAACGTATGGAAAAGAAGCACAAAGGCCTCTGACACACGGAATGCCACGTTGGCAATCCGTGTGATCAAAATCTAATCCAACGATGGAGAGAGAGCATCCAATGATTGAAAGGAATGTATGGACAGGATCCAAGAGAGTGTATACCTGACTCAGGGGCCTAGAAGCATCCTTTCAGCACTATAAATACAAGCATTCATTCACACACAGGAGCATCTTCTTCTTTGTCTAGTTTTTAGCTTTCTAAATTTCTAGTTAAATTGTAATTTTCATAAATTAGCTTATGTAGTTTTAATTCAGTTTTTAAAAGCTTATTGTAATCTCAGTTTCAACATATTGTAATCAGTTTTCTAGTTAATAAAATTATAAGTTTTATTTTAATAATCTGTCATAAGCTCTTTACTGTCAAATGTTATTACTACTGTTTCATAAGCTCATACAAGCTCTTTGAGTCTCTAAGCTGGAATTGAGCTCATCAATTCAACTTAAAACTACTTAAACCAAATAATCAGTTAAACTAATGAAAATCATGGTGAAAATTGGTTATAAGCTTATGGATGATGGGGTAACAATGGAAGACCCCATTGGACTTTACTAGCTTATCCAAAAGGATAAGCTAGAGCTGTAGAGAAGCTCCTTGAGCCTTAATCTGCCTTGTTAAGCTAGGCATTTTGTAAGTTCACTTTCTATTCCAAGTAATTTAGCTTAAATCGTATTTTCTTATTTTAGCTTAATTAGATCTGCTTATTTGTGCTTAATTCTGTCTCTTCTAGCTTGTTAAACTAGTTTAATCATCTGTTTTAGCTTAAATTAGTGTAGATCCTAGTTTTCCTCATAATCTGTCATAAATCAATAAAAACCAAATAAATATTTAGCATAAGTAGTAGCTTAGTATTTCTGGCTTATTTACATAGTGATAACGCTAATTAGGCCTTATTATGAAAAGTTGTTTCACTGATCTGGTTATTAAGGTTTTAATAATTAGATTTCAAATTAGCAAGTTTAAATGAGGTTTATGGATTTTAAGGGGGTGTTTGGCTCAACAGTATTAACCTCAAGTTAATACTGCCTGAGACTTTTTGATCTTAGTATGTTTTAGCAGTCAAATTGAGTTAGAGTGTGTAAGGATTAGTGATTAATATATGTCAGTAAAGTTTTCATAATTTTCTAGTTTAGGCTTTAATCTGAGAGTTTTGTTAAAAGCTTTAGTGATTTCAATAGGGGTTTAGTTGTGATTATTACTTTAATGTTCTTAGTTGTAGTGCCAAAGTAAGTGTTAGATAATTGGCCTGCATTTTGTCTAGTTTAAATTTGGGTCACAATTATGTCAACTGCATCAGCAGTTATAATAGACAAACTTCCATTTTCTAGCTTAATTTTTAGAGAGTTAAAATAGTTTTTAGCTTTAGCTTTTCATAATACAATAAGTTTTTAGGTCATTAATCATCTTTTTCAATTTGCTTTTTCAAAATAAGCTATTTTACTAATCTGTTTTTAAGCTGCAAAAGTAACTTTTGTCTTTTCAAAATATAATATAACTCAGTACCTTCTGAGTTTGAAACCTGTTTTCAAACAGCTTTTTCATTAAGCTCTTATTATTCAAATTTCTTGTAAAAAGTGGATATTTGTAGCTTAATAGTCTAGGTAAAAGTAGGATTAAGATAGAAAGCCTTAAGGTTAACTAGCTTATAGGAAATCAAGCTCAAAGTTAGCCATTAGGGCTGTTTGGTTTAAAATTTTCCTATAAGAACTTATTAAGTTTAACAGCTTATGGCTTATTTCTTTTACTTATTTCTAAGTTAGTTTAGCTTATTAGTTTAGTTATTAAGTAGCTTATAGCTTATTTGGTCTGTTTTTAGTTTATCTAGAATTTGTAGCTTATAAAGTTTTCTAAAAAAAATCAAAAATAAAGTCAAGTGTTAACTGTTTGCTTTTCAGCTATTTTCTAGCTTATTTAGGGCTTTTCATAAAAAGTTTCTTTTATTAAAAGTGCTTATTTTTATCTTTTCTAAAACTTTGCTTTTATAAGTTTTTTTAAAAAAGGGAAGGTGGAAATCGGGGGTGAGCAAGACTCGAACCCCCGACCTCAACACCCTCTACCCTTTTAACAACACAACACACACACCCTCTAACCATCGTGCCCTGGGGACTTTTTCATTATACCTTTGCAAAATTTATTATTAGTATACGTTTTTCCCTTTTAGCTCTATAAGCTGTTATAGCTTATTTCGTAGCTTATTCGTTAAGCTGTGACCACAAGCTTATTTTTCCTAGGTTCTATTTAGTTCAAGCTATTTTCTATATTTTGTTTAGAATTTTTATAATTAGTTTAGTATTTTTAAACATTTATTTTTATTAAAAACTTTAAAAAATCATAAAAAATAGAAAAATAATCCAAAAAATATAATTCTTTTTTAGAAAATTTTCTTTTATCGTAAAGTTTCTAGGAAAATTAGTTTTGTTTTCATAGGGTTAAAATTGCAAAATTTCATTTTTTAAAGAACGGGATTCGTTCCCGTTTACATTTTCCGTGTTTTTAAGCTCAATTCAACTCCGTTTTTGTTCTAGTTTTCTTTAAACTTACTTTTTAGTCAATTAGAGTCTATTTAAAAAGAAAAATTCATTTTAGGTTTAAATTTGGAAATTTAGGATTTTTAACTACCGTTTAATGTTCCCGTTTTGCGTTTTTAGTTAAAGTTTAATTTCCCGTTATTTGTTTTCGTGCTTAATTGTTATCATTTGCTTATTTTAATTTGTAGAAGTAGATAATCAAATCAATCTTTGTTTCCAATTAAAATCATTGTCCGAACTACAAACGTGGTTTCAATTTCACAAATCGTTGGGGAATAACGACCCGAGAATCATACTTCCCGGTTAATATACGTATTATTATATTATATATATATATTTGTGAAGATTTTCCTTTTTAACTTTGTCCTCAAGGGTAATTTGGTAATTTTCTATCATATTATATTTTATAATTACGTGTGTTGCTTTACCTGCAATCAGTGGACATTACTAAGCTCTTCAGGAAGCTCTTGTTTGTATGCCACTAGGCCAATCCGTTCAAGGATTTTGAATGGTTCAATGTACCGGGGGTTAAGATTTCCTCGTTTTCCGAATCGGATGACACCTTTACGAGGTGATACTTTCAACATAACACGATCTCCAACTTGAAATTCTAAAGGCTTTCGTCTTATATTGGCATAACTTCTCTGCCGGTCTCTTGCAGCTTGCAAGCGTTGTCGAATTTGCACTCTCTTTTTAGTAGTTTCATATATTATTTCTGGTCCTATAAGTTGAACATCTCCAACTTCGGCCCAGCAAACAAGTGATCTGCACTTTCTACCATAAAGTGCCTCAAATGGTGTTGCCTTGATACTGGCATGGTAATTGTTATTGTATGAGAATTCTACCAATAGTAAGTGTCTTTCCCATCCTTTTCCAAAATCTATAACACAGACTCGAAGCATGTCTTTGAGTGTTTGAATGGTCCTTTCACTTTGTCCATCGGTTTCGGGATGATATGCCGTACTCATGTCTAATTGAGTACCCAAAGCACTTTGTAATGATTGCCAGAATCTGGATGTGAAATGACTGTCATGATCCGAAATGATAGATATTGGCACGCCATGCCGGGAGACTATTTCTTTGATGTATAACCTTGTAAGGGTTTCCATACTATCTGTCTCTCGGGTAGGGATGAAGTGTGCGGATTTGGTAAGGCGATCGACAATGACCCAGATTGTGTCATGTCCGTTTGATGTTTTAGGCAGTTTTGTGATGAAATCCATTGTGATTCTCTCCCATTTCCACATAGGAATCTCGGGTTGTATCAGTAAGCCAGATGGCTTCTGACATTCTACCTTAACTCTAGAACATGTTAAACATTTGCCAACATATTCAGCGATGATTGCCTTCATGTTAGGCCACCAATAGAGTTTCTTAAGATCCTGATACATCTTGTCAGAACCCGGGTGAATGGAATACTTCGATTTATGGGACTCATGCATGATCAAGTCTCTTCGATTACCAAAGAGTGGTAACCAGCTTCGGTTCTTAATACAACGAGTTCCATCAGGACATATTTCAAATGCTTTATCCATTCCTCATAAGTTTTCAGCCTTGATGTTTTCTTCTTTTAGTGCTTCAGTTTGATCTTTAAGAATTTGTGAGGGTAAGTTTGGATGAATGGTCATAACTAATGATCTAACTCGGAGTGGTTTGATTCGTTTCTTCCGGCTTAAGGCATCTGCTACAACATTTTCCTTTCCAGGATGGTAGCGAATTTCACAATCGTAATCTGCATGTAATTCTAACCAACGGTGTTGTCTCATGTTCAACTCTTTCTGATCAAGGATATGCTGAAGACTTTTATGATCAGTGAACAAAGTACACTTTGTACCGTATAGGTAGTGTCTCCAAATTTTAAGAGCGAACACAACTGCTCCTAATTTGAGATCATGAGTGGTATAGTTTTCTTCATGAGGTTTGAGTTGTTGGGATGCATATGCAATAACTTTCTCTCTTTGCATTAACACCGCTCCCACACCTTGATGGGATGCATCACAGTAAACAACAAAATTGTCATTTCCTTCTGGTATTGCTAAGATTAGAGTTTCATAAAGCTTCTGTTTTAGTAATTGGAAAGCTGACTCTTGATCTTCGCCCCAGATATACTTCTTGTTTTTCTGGGTTAATTCAGTCAAAGACTTTGCAATCTTCGAGAAATCTTTGATAAATCTCCGATAGTACCCGGTGAGTTTTAAGAATTAGCGTACTTCTATGGGCGTTGTAGGAGATGTCCAATCCTTGACTGCTTCAATCTTGGCGGGGTCAACGTGAATTCCTTGACTGTCAATCACGTGCCCGAGAAATTGCACGATACT
>BQNB010045169.1:0-44447 GCA_026074375.1 Tanacetum coccineum
TATGTGAAAAGAAAAGAGCATACGTCTTGTGTCAGCAAAAGCAAGAATAAAGGCACATGAGAAAGAAAATAACATAAGTATTATTTTCAGAATCCAACATGTCCAGAGAAAATCCTCATGCAACAATTGTCCCTGAAGAACAGCTGGCTCCACGTGCTAACAGACTTGTCATCAAGAAGAACAACCAGCGTGTCCATTCAGATTCAACCATCACAGATTCAATGCTGAGATTTGTTGTTAGAATTCTAAGACACCACAAACTAAACAAGCCGGTTTCCTTAACTACAACCGTACCGATAATATACCTACACCAGTTCTGGACAACCATCAATCACAATCCAAACAACAACTCATTCACATTTAAACTAGACACACAAACTTTCACTCTCAATGCTGAACTTTTCCGCACTATACTGCAAATAACCCCACCTGACACCAATAAACCATTTACCAAACCTCCTACAGAAAACAAAATTCTCGAATTTATCAAGACACTTGGTTATGATGAAGACCCTCATGCAAAGATGACTTCTATCTCAACATTTGTTGCTACAAGGCTTTATCAACTATGGAGAGCAATTCTGAGTGTTCTGAATAAGAGTCTTACAGGAAAAGACACAAGCTGGGATACAACTAGACTTCCAATTCTTCATATTCTTTGGGGAATTGTTCACTCTACTAATTTAGGCCTCGTCATTAATTTGGGACGAGTTTGGATGGAAAATAGTTGACAGATCCACCAAACAAACAAAGATGTCTAAGCTATTATACACTCGCTTCTCCAAGCTTATCATTTACTACTTTCTTTCATACAACAAGAATATCCCTTGCAGATCCAACTCTAAAATGCACAATGAAGGAGATAACTTACCTATCACCAAATTATCAAACACAGTAGATGGTAAATTCAAGTTTGGAATGGAGATACCGGATACAATGATTGATGACGCATTAAAAAAACAGCTTGTGTTCTTCGAATCCTAATGGTTACAAAGCCGAAACCAAAACCTTTTAAGTTTTCAAATTTTTTGGTTTATAAGGAGGGTTTTTGTGAAATTGTGGATTCTGGATGGAATGTTCATATTGAGGGTTATGCTATGTATCGGGTTGTGAAACGGCTAAAGGGGCTGAAATCTCCTTTTCGTAAATTACTTCATAATCATGGTAATCTTCATGATCGGGTTAATAAGATCCGTATTGAGCTTGATGAAGCTCAGAAAGCAATTGATAGGGATCCTTCTTCATCTGTCCTTCGTGAAGAACATGCTCACTATTTACTGGCATTTAAAGAAGCCCTTCTGGATGAGGAGCGTTTCTTACAACAGAAAGCTAAGGTTGAGTGGCTTAAGGCTGGTGATTCTAATACGAGCTATTTTCATAAGATCGTGAAGAGTAAATGCGCCAGAAACAGGATTGAAATTGTTAGTGATTCTTCTAATAATTTTTATGATGGTAATCAGGTTCCTGGTGCTTTTGTTAAACACTATAATCAGTTCCTTGGAGCTGAAGGAGTTTCTAATCCTCTGGATGCCCATGATCTCTTTATACGTGTCCTTGATAATTCTAAGGCTGATTGTATGGTGCGTGATGTCACTGATGATGAAATCAAGAGTGTCATGTTCTCTATGGGGGATGATAGGGCTCCGGGCCCTGACGGTTTTACTGCTGCTTTCTTTAAGAAAGCTTGGGATGTGGTGGGTGGTGATATTACTTGTGCTATTAGGGATTTTTTTCTCCAATGGTAAGCTTCTTAAAGAACTAAATCATACTATTATATCCCTTATTCCTAAGGTTACTACCCCAGCTCGTATCAATGACTACAGGTCTATCTTTTGCTGTAATGTTCTATATAAGTGTATTAGTAAGATAATTGCTAATCGTGTTAAAGAAGGGTTGGGTGATATTGTTAGCATCAACCAATCTGCTTTTGTGCCTGGTCGTGGGATTTTTGATAATATCTTGCTTACACAAGAGCTTATGAGAAACTATCATAGGAGGCGTGGTCTTCCTAGGTGTGCATTTAAAGTTGATATTCAAAAAGCTTACGACACTGTAGATTGGAAATTTCTTGAGACTATCCTTGTGGGTTTTGGTTTTCATCCAAAGATGGTCTAATGGATTATGGTTTGTGTTTTCTGGAGCCTCTTACTCTATTAGCGTTAATGGTAATGTGCATGGCTGGTTTAAGGGTAAGCGTGGTTTGCGACATGGTGATCTATTATCTCCATATCTTTTTACTATTGTTATGGAAATTCTTATCTTATTGTTGCAGCGTAAGGTCCGAAATTCAGATGAATTCCAATATCATCATCTTTGTGAACAACAAAGAATTATTAATCTATGTTTTGCTGATGACCTTTTCTTATTTGCCCGTGGTCATCCTAGCTCGGTGTCTGTCATTATGGATGCTTTGGAGGAATTTAAGCAGGTTTCGGGTCTTGTTCCTAGCATTCCCAAGAGCACTGCTTACTTTTGTAATGTCCCTAATGCTATTAAAGCATCTATCTTAAACTCTATGCCATTTGCGGAAGGTGTTTTGCCGGTTAGGTATTTGGGTGTTCCTCTTATTTCTTCCAAACTTTTATTCCGAGATTATAAAATTCTTGTTGAAAAGCTTGAAAGTAGGGTCAATGACTGGAGAAATAAGTTCTTATCGCTTGCTGGTCGCCTCCAATTAATTCGGTCTGTTTTGTCTTCCATGCATATTTACTGGGCTTCTGTTTTTATCCTCCCTTCTCGTATTGTGCATGATTTAGAACAGCTTATGCGTGGTTTTCTTTGGTGCCAAGGGGAGATGAAGAAAGGGAAAGCCAAAGTTGCTTGGGATTCTGTGTGCATGCCTAAGCATGAGGGTGGCCTTGGTATTCGTAGAATAGAGGATTTTAATATTGCTTTAATGGCTACTCATATTTGGAGTATTTTCACTCATAGGGAGTCTCTATGGGTTAAATGGGTTCATACGTATAAGCTTAAAGGTCGTAGTTTTTGGGATGTGCCTTGTAGAGGTGATGCCAGTTGGGGATGGCGTAAGCTTCTCCAAATTAGATCAACAATCAGACCTTTTATTTGGCATAAGATTAACAATGGTAAATCTACATCTGTTTGGTTTGATAGATGGACAGATGTGTGCCCGCTTAAAGATTTGCTTTCTAACCGGGATATTGTGAGATCGGGTTTTTCTCTTGAAAACTCGGTTAGTAACCTTATTTCTGATGGTGTTTGGAGATGGCCACTTGATTGGCTATCACGATTTCCTTTTTTGGCTCAATTACATGTCCCTGTGTTACTTGATGATATGGATGATGTTATTCTATGGCGGGATAGGGATGGAGTTTTGCGACCTTTTTCGGTGGCTTGTGTTTGGGATACGATTCGATCTAGGGCGGATATGGTTTATTGGTATAATGTTGTCTGGTTCTCTCATTGTATTCCCCGTCATGCCATTCATATGTGGTTGGTTATTCAGCAGAAGTTGAAGACACAAGACAGGCTGCGGCAATGGGATGTCGGTCCGAGTATCGACTTAAACCTGCTAAAATGCCCCTTGTGTGATTTGGTTCCTGACTCTCATGATCACTTGTTCTTTGAGTGTTCTTTTTCTTCGCAGGTGTGGTCTAAGGTTCGTGTTCTTTGCGGCATGGACGCTATTCCTCCTCATCTTAGCGATGTTGTTGCTTTTATTGTTCCTTTATCTAAGGGTAAAACAGTCGTCAGTATTATCTCTAGGATCGTTGTTGCTGCTACTTCCTACTACATTTGGCTGGAAAGGAATGGTAGATTGTTCAAGAAGAAGACTTCGACCCCGGGTCAGATTGTTGACGTTATTTTCTCTACGGTGAGATTGAAGTTGGTTACTTTCAAGTTCAAGAAGATGTCTACCAAGTCTCGTTTGCTGCTTGACCAATGGAAGATTCCAAGCTATTGTATTGTCCATGATGGGAGTACCAGGTGAGGGTTGTACTCTTTTTGCCTTGTCCAAGGTTTTTCCCTCTGGGTTTTCTTTGGAAAGGTTTTTTAAGGAGGCAGCCTTACTTGGATCTCTATTGCTCCTATCGTGTTGCTGCTGGGTTGCGGGATGCTCGCTTGATTATATGTTCTCATCTTGGTTTATGTCTAGTTTAGTTTATGTATTTTACTAGGCTCATTTTGTGTTTATGGCATGTCATAAACACTTGTTTAACAAGCTGTGTGTAGCTTGAGGTTAATGTGGTACTTTCTGCCACATTTCATTTGTACTTAACTGTTTATTTTGGTTAATATATTTGCCGGGGAAAACCTTTACCAAAAAAAGAAGCACTTACTTCCAAACACTCTAAAATAATCAAGAGTAGGTTTCCTACCTCTCAAGATTTCATAAGGTGTTTTACCTAAGATGGCTTTAATTAGGATTCGGTTGAGGATTTATGTTGAAGTATCTACGGCGTTACACCAAAACTTTTGTGGTAATGATTGTTCGTTCAACATGGTTCTACTCATTTCTTGTAGTGTCCTCTTTTTCCTCTCAACCACGCCATTTGATTGTGGAGTGCGTAGAGCTGAGAAGTTATGTCTAATTCTGTTGGCATTACAAAACTCTCCAAATTGCACTTCATTATCAAATTCCCTACCGTGGTCCGTCCTAATTAATACTATAGAACATCCTAATTGGTTTTGTATTTCTTACTAAAGATTTCAAATTTCTCGAAAGCCTCAGTTTTATTCTTAAGGAATCTTGTTCAAGTATACCTAGAGTAGTCATCTACTATGACTAAGGTGTAGAGGTTTCCTCCGTAGCTCCGTATGGTAGATGGACCAAAAAGATCTATGTGAAGGATAACTAAGCATCTGGTCGTTGAGACTATATTCTTAGCTTTGTGACTATCATGAGATTGTTTTCCCAATCTACAAGTATCACAAAAATGTTGATCAAACTTAAGCTTGGGTAGGTTTCTAACTAATTCCTTAGAAGCTAACGATTGAATGAGACACATATTAGCGTGACCTAATCTCCTATGCCACAAAGTAGAGTTTTCATCAATCGTTGTAAGACAAACTGTGTCTTTTGACTTATTTCCTAATTTCATCACAAATAAGCTTTTCTTCCTAATACATCTACCTATAACCTTATCGTCCTTAGTAAATTTACTATCGTGTTCAGAGAAAGTTACTTTACATTTATTATCACATATTTGACCTACACTTAGCAAGTTAAATCTTAAGTTATCTACATGTTCTACATTATCTATATTAAGAGAGTCATTAGAAATCGTACCTTTGCCAATGATGTTACCGCGAAGATTACTACAAAAAATGATGTTACGTTCATTGTATGCCTTGTAGGTTGAAAAGAGCTTTCAGTTTCCCGTCATATGTTTAGAGCATCAGCTATCTTTTATCCACTCGTCGAGTTCCAAGTCGACTCCAAGGCATATCTCAGTAGATGCTTGAGCCACGAGACATGTTTCGTCATTAGCTTTTTCATCATCTTCCTCACCGCTATTACTCCAAGAGCCTCTGATAAATGCTCTTCGGTTCTTGTCTTTCGGTGGTTTTAGACATTCTCCAATAAGATGATTTGGGTATCCATATATATATAAAGTACTTCCTTTCACTTTTGCCGTTCTTGTCGTCTCGGCATTTTCGGAAAGTCTTTTTGTCGTTTCTAGGTTGTCTTACAAACCTACCTCTTTTTTTGAAGAACTTCTTGAAGTCTCTAACCGCCATGGCGTATTCTTCGTCTTCACTTCCAGAAGTCGAACATTCTTCATCACTAGATTCCTTTTTAGCCTTTAAAGCAAGAGATCTCTTTTCTCCTTTAGCTTTAACTATTTCAGAATCTTTCTTGATGATCATCTCGTAAACTTTAAGGTTCCCGGTGATTTCATCAAGCAATAGTGATGTCAAATATTTTGACTCTTCAATCGCCGTGACCTTTGCTCTCCATTTAGGACGTAGAGCCCTAAGAAATTTCGTAACATAGTTCTTGCTAGAATAACCTTCATCAAAAGCTTTTAGACTAGTAATAATAGTATTAAATCTAACAAAAGCACTATCTATAGATTCGTCTTCGGAAATGACGAATTGTTCATATTGTTGTACCAAATGGTCAATCTTGTTATCTTTGACTTGGTTATTACCTTGATGTGTGATTAATAAAGTTTTCCAAATTTCTTTTGCCGTATTACACATGAAAATCCTTTCATATTCTTTTCTAGGCAAAGCATTATAAATAACCATTTTGGCTACGTTAAATTTCGCAAGCCTCTTTTTAAGATCATCACTTTGTTTTTTAAAAGGGATAACCTCATATAGTTTGGTTTCCGGATTTTGTTCAATAGGTTGCAAATCACTGTTAGTAATAACATGCTAAAGATCAAGATCTTTTGATTTAACATATGTTTCGAATCTATTTTTCCAATAAATAAAACTATCACTTTCAAAGAGTGGTTGTCTTTGCATGGATTGCCCTTCTATATATTTGTCGAAATCCATAGATCGATCCAAGCTTTAAAATAAAGTATATTTTAAAAATCTTGAGTGACCTCGGCTTCTGATACCAATTGTTGAAACTAAAAGAAAGGGTTGAATAGTTTACAGGTTTATTTATGTTTTAAAACATTGCTTATAAAAACACTAGATTCGATTTGTGTGTTTCAATCAACGAACAATATGAACCAATCAATAAATCTATCTATACACAATCACAATATAAGCAATAAGTAATATACAAAACACAATATAAAAGATAAGGGAAAGAACGATCAAACCACAACACCAAGATTTATAGTGGTTCGGCTACAAAGCTCTTCTTCACCCTACTCCATTCATCGAGTATCCGACTCGAGATTTTACTATGTTAATAAGCTCCCTTTAGGCGGAGAAAACTAGTTACACGTCGCTTACGTTATTTTAGCTAAATGTCGATTCCTAATCTTAGCTAGAACCAATCTACAACTTCACCGACACTAACCAATCACAAGATCTGCACTATCGGATTTATACACTATCCGATCTTACACACTCTCATAAGATAATAACAATAGAGATTTGAAACTTCGAAGAAGAGAGGAGAGATCACTAATCTATAACACTTCGTTTCTTGGCAAATATAAGTGTTCTTCTCTTGCACTTGATAGAAGAAGGAAGAAGGATAGAAGATGAGATTTGATCACTTGAAACAAGATTAAACTATGTTAGTGATCAAGAGATTTAGAGAGAGAAAGAAGACTTTAGAGAGAGAGGGGAATTTAAAAGTCTGTGCAAAGAGGAATATTTTTCTGCTGAGAATAGTGCAATATTTATAGCCAGGAAATCCCAACGGCATCTGGTGGCGGTCCCAGCGGTCCCAGATATATCTGGGGGCCGCCTAGCCACTAAGGGGGCCGCCACTAGAATGACGCTCTGAGTTTTGTCTTTTTACGGAGAAGGTTGATCCTAGTATGTTGCTTTCTATTTTGGGGGGAAAAACTAAATTCAAAAACTGTCTATTTTCATATAGTTAGGCCTAGTTGTTTGTGGCATGTCACAATCGTGTTATGTGGAAGTTCAAGCTTATGCTTGAGGTAATGTGGTACTTCAGCCACATTCCATTGTACTTTATTTGCGGTGATTAATACAATTTTACCGGGGTTCCTCCATTTACAAAAAAAATAAAACATTATTTTTATTAATAAAACTATTTTGTGTATTTTGTAAAAAATAGTTTTGTAGAAATGTGATGGTTAAGGAGAAACATTTTTAAAAAAATAGGAAAAAAACCCTTTTCTCTCTCTTATTTGTGGGCGAAATGAAGATTACCCTTATTCATCAATCTTAATCGGTTCTTTTCTTTTTGGATCTGTTTATTCACCTTGTAATTAATGTGTTAGTGGTGTTTTGATCCACCTCACGTTTTATTATTGGGCTGATGTCAGTTTCTAAGGTTTAGGTGCCGCTTTTTGTTACTTGGGTTTTTATTTCGTCTCATTATTGTAGCTGCTCCATTAATTCTTATCAATTGTGTTGGATCATTACTACAGGTATTACATAGCGGGTACTTTAATGTTTTAATCATTCCTAAAATTATTACAATGATTGGCGGTGAACTAATGGCGATTTCCAACATCCCTTCTATTGATCGATCTTGCTTGGCCTTCTTTAGGTTTTAGTCATCTTCGATTTTGGGGTTTGGTTATTCGATTTTTTAGGGTTTTTTCTTTTGTGTCGGTTGGGCTTCTTGGTGAGATTGGGATCTGTGCTTATTTATATTACATTAATAATTGTAATAATCATCTACTGGTTTTGGATTTTATGTGATGGATAGTATTGATGATACGGCTAAGACGACACAAACGCTTCGTAGCTGCCTTAAGGCTACGAAAATAAGGAGTATCGATGGAAAAATTCTTGGCAGGAATGGGCAACCCTTGATTCCTGTTCGACAAGTTCAATTTGGTGGTGCTAAACCAGCCAAGTCGAGTGTTGAGGAGAGGGATACGCTGTCCCTTAATGAGACTGAATTACCTACAACGTATGACACCAATTCGTCTCCTAAATCGTTTGCTAGTGTGCTTCATGGTTCAATGTCTGAATGTGCTGCTGCAAAGGTAAACTTTAGGAAGATGTCGAGCCCTGATGTTGTGGAGAACACGGATTTTGTGCTACCCATTGCGTCGGTTCAGGCTGTACAACATAAGTTTGAAAATTCTGTGGTTGGGTTTTTTGTGGGAAAGAAAGTGCCATTTACCATTG
This sequence comes from Tanacetum coccineum, assembly GCA_026074375.1. NCBI lineage: Eukaryota > Viridiplantae > Streptophyta > Magnoliopsida > Asterales > Asteraceae > Tanacetum > Tanacetum coccineum. The sequence goes on from BQNB010045169.1 coordinate 8,710, forward strand.
TTAAGAACTATGTGACGAATACATGGGCCAAGTTTGGATTTGAAAAGATTATGAGTGATGACGATGGGCTCTTCTATTTTAAGTTTTCATCGGGGAAAGGTGTGGAACAGGTTATTGAACAAGGACCATGGTTGATTCGCAATGTCCCACTTATTCTAACTAAGTAGTCTCCGAATATGTCCCTTTCCAAGGATGAAGTCACTAGGGTTCCGGTATGGGTAAAATTACATAAAGTTCCTGTTGTAGCTTATTCTGCGGATGGTTTAAGCCTCATTGCTTCCCAAATTGGGAACCCGATCATGCTTGATGCTTTTACTAGTGCTATATGTGTAGAAGCTTGGGGACGAATTGGGTAAATGCTAGGCATTGATTAGAGTTGGGTGCGGACAAGGAGTTTAAAACAGGAGGTTGTCCCATGGCTATTCCCAAAAGGTGAGGAGTAAAGGATGTTCATAGTGGTGGCGAAAATTCGAGTGAATATGAATGAAACCTCCGGTGTCATTGATTTAAAAGTGTTTGGTCACACGGCTTGGACAATGTCCCTAAAAAAGTTTGTAGTACATCCTAGTACTGCAGTGGTATGTAGATGGTGATGGATTACAACTTGTGGTTAACCTTAAAGTCTCAAAGGGAAAGGGCGTTTCGTGGAAAAGAAAAAATTTGGAGGTTTTAAGGCGTAATAATGCAAAGAACTTTTGTATACCAACCTGGTAAACCGAAAGAGGAAATGCCTTATCTAAACCTTCTACCTCCGGGTTTGCAAAAAGCGAATGGAGAGCAGCAAAAGAGGGGCCACCCAACGATATTAAACTTAAAAATCTTTTTGAGAAACTAAATGATATTACTTATATTGTTGATCCGAACAGTGGGGAGGAAGAGAGGTGTGGTTTGAATGTTTTTGATGCTACCATTAATCAACATAATGATGACTCTGAAAGTGATATTGAAGAGGTGTTTGTTGAGGAAAATCCGAACAGTTTAAAGGGGGCAAGCACTCCCGTTACTGAAGTTAATAATGTTTAGCATAGCCTCATGGAATATACGGGGTTTGAACCGGACCCCTAAACAATCTGAGGTTCGACAAGTTATTAATGAAAACATGTTAAGTATTTTTGCTATCTTGGAGTCGCATGTTGATATTTCTTTACTCTCTCAAGTTTGTTCGAAGGTTTTTAAGGCTTGGGATTTGACTTCTAATGCTAACCTGTGTACTAAAGGTTGTCGGATTATTCTTGGGTGGAATGTGGATGTGGTGAATGTCCTTGTTCTTTCAAAAACGAACCAGGTGATGCATGTCAAAATTGTTCACAAAGCCTCTAACAAGATTATGTACTGTTCTTTTATTTATGCAGGGAACAAAGTCTCTGAAAGGCGTGTCTTGTGGTCTGAGCTAGGGCTTCATAAACAAGTGGTTAGGGGCTGTCCATGGATCCTTCTTGGGGATTTTAATGTGACCCTTAATCTTGAAGATAGTCATTCAGGCTCGTCCTTGTTGAATGCAGCCATGTTGGAATTTAAAGATTGTGTGTCAAATATTAAAGTTATGACATTAATTCTTCGGGATTGCATTTTACATGGAATCAAAAACCTAAAGGTGGTGGTGGTATTCTGAGGAAGCTTGACCGTATTATGGGGAATCTTGAGTTTCTTGATGCGTTTCTGGGAGCTCATGCTTACTTCCATCCTTATCGTATTTCAGATCATTCCCCCGCAGTTTTGAAGATTCCAGATCTCCCTATGAACAAGCCGAAGCCATTCAAGTTTTTCAATTTTATAACGCATAAAAGTAAGTTCTTGGAGATTCTTGATTCTCAATGGAATGTGGTTGTTCCCGGTCATCATATGTATCAGGTTACTTCAAAGTTGAAAGCTTTGAAGAAGCCATTGAGGAAATTGGTTCATGACCTCGGCAACTTACATGATCGTGTGAAGAATTTAAGATGTGAGCTTGATGAGGTTCAAAGAGCCTTGGACTTAAACCCTACTGATCAGGTCTTATGTGAGGAAGAGGCCGTCTATGTTCAAGCATTTAATGAAGTTGTTTTGGATGAGGAGCGATTTCTTAAACAAAAGGCGAAGATTGAGTGGCTAGATGTAGGGGATTCAAATTTTGCCTATTTTCATAAGTCTCTTAAAAGCCGAAACCAAAGAATCCGTATTGAGGTTATTCTTAATGCGGATAATGTTGAGATTTCTGGTCCAAATGTTCCTAACGTGTTTGTCCAACACTATGAGAAGTTTCTAGGTACTGATATGGCGTGTGATGAGCTGAATTGTGATGGATTATTTCATAAGCAGGTTTCAGAACAGTCATGCTCTATTATGATCCGTCCTATCACAGATTTGGAGATCAAAACAGCCATGTTTAGCATTGGTGATGACAAGGCACCGGGTCCGGATGGTTATACTTCTGCTTTTTTTAAAAAGGGATGGGATATTGTTGGTCATGACGTGTGCAAGGCGGTTCATGATTTTTTTATCAATGGGCAGCTCTTGAAGGAAATTAATCACACGTTTATCGCTCTTATTCCTAAGGTGTCTACTCCTCATCGTATTAATGACTACCGCCCAATTTCTTGTTGCAACGTAATTTATAAATGTATTAGTAAAATCCTTACTAATCGCATTATTGAGGGTATTAAGGAGGTAGTTAGTGATAACCAATCAGCTTTTGTTCCGGGTAGGCGTATTTCTGATAATATCTTACTCACTCAGGAGCTTATGTATGCTTATCACCGTGATATTGGTCCTCCTAGGTGTGCTTTCAAGATCGATATCCAAAAAGCTTATGATACGGTGGACTGGCATTTCATGGATGTCATCTTGAAACGGTTTGGTTTTCCTCCTTTAATTAACAAATGGATTATGGCCTGTGTTTCTTCTACATCATTTTCGATTGGTGTTAATGGGGATATTCATGGGTTTTTCAAGGGTAAGCGTGGTCTAAGGCAGGGTGATCCTCTCTCTCCGTATTTGTTTACCCTCGTTATGGAAGTTTTGACTCTCATTCTTCAAAGACGTGTTCGGGATTCTGATTCTTTCAGATTTCATAAACATTGTGAGGAACTTCAACTTATTAACGTATGTTTTGCAGATGACTTATTTATCTTTGCTAGAGGTGATGTTGATTCTGCCCGGGTTATTAGGGACTCTCTTGAGGAATTCACGAGAGTTTCTGGGTTGGTTCCAAGCCTTCCTAAGAGCACGACGTTCTTTTGCAATGTCGCAAATCATGTCAAGCTTTCTATTCTTAATACCATCCTTTTTCTGAAGCAAACTTCCGTTATTATCTTGGAGTGCCTCTTATCCCTACTAGACTTTTTAATAGGGATTGTAAGTTTCTGGTGAGAAGAGCGAAGAAACAGAATTTGTGACTGAAGACTAAATCCATATATCATTTGCGGGTAGGCTAGTTTGTTGTGGGTTTTAGGGTGATGGACAGTATTTCTTCCGATTATTTCCTTTCGATGCATGTATATTGGGCTTCGGTTTTGATGATCCCGACAGGTATTCTTCTTGATATTGAGCAACTTATGCGTGGTTTTTTATGGTGTAATGGTGATCTTAAACGTGGGAAAGCAAAGGTGGCATGGAATAACCATTTGTCTTCCTAAATGTGAAGGTGGCTTGGTATTCGTAGTCTTGAGGTTTTTAACATTGCTTTAATGACTACACATATTTGGAACATTGTATCGAATAAAGAATCTCTTTGGGTTCGCTGGATTAATGCTTATAAGCTCAAGGGCCGCTCGTTTTGGGACGTGCCCTTGAAAAATTATGCTAGTTGGGGATGGCGTAAATTGATTCGTATACGGGATTTGGTGAGGCCGTTTTTCTGGTCCAAGATAGTAATGGCCATGGTACAATCGGTTTTGGTTTGATAGATGTAGTATGATGCCCTTGATTCGTTATCATCACCTAGAGAAAGTTTCCTCATGAAGGTTTCCTTATTGATAAAGTTAGTGATAGGTATCTAATGAGGTTGGAAATGGCCTCAAATCGTGTTACTTAAGCTCCTAAACTGTGGGCAGCTTAATACATACTTTATTAGATACAAATATGGAGGATACTATATGGTGGCGTGAAGAAATGGGGTTTATCCAAATTCTGGTGAAAGCAGCTTTGGGAGGCCTGTTAGAGGCTCGTGTACCATTACTAACATGGCATCGCATTGGTTTGTTTCCGCAAAACATTCCTCGTCCGTGCTTTTTCTCTCCTTTGGCATTATTATGCTAACAGTCTTAAAACCCAGGATAAGCTACGACAGTGGGACGTAGGTATTGGTTCAGATTTAAGCCAAGTTACATGTGTGTTTTGTAGCTCGCAACCTGATTCGCATACTCACTTATTTTTTGAGTGTCAATTTTCTGCTCAGGTATGGTCATCTATTCGTCACCTTGCGTGTATGGATGTGGTTCCAGCCATCTTAGAGGATGTTGTTTCTTTTTTGCAGCCTATTGCTCATCAACGCACGGTTATAAGCATTATTGGAAGACTCCTATTGGCGGCTACAGCTTACTATATTTGGGACGAGCGTAATAAACGTGTTTTTAAGCAGGTAAAGAGATCTTGGGCAGATATTCGTGACATCATTATTACCACGGTTAGATTGAAGTTATTCACTCTTAAATTTAAGAACAAGGAAAGGGTGATTAAACTTCTTGCTGAATGGAAGATGCCTAAGAATTTCTTGAGGAGCATTAACAACGTTGGTATTGTCATCGGATGACTCAGAAGTGTTTAGAAGGTCTTGGTAAATTCCATTTTCATTAGTTTGTAATGGTAAATTCCATATTGATGTTCATTAGTTTTATAGGATTTGTAATGGTAGTAACCATTGGAGGCATGTCTCTAATGTTGTTTAATTGGTAGTTCAAGCTTAGCTTGAGGTTAATGTGGTACCTTAGCCACATTCCATTGTTCTTAAACGATATTTTTTATTTTTTATTTTTTATTTTTATTTTTTTATTTTTTTATTTTTTATTTATTTTATTTTTGTGAGTAATACATTTTACCGGGGTAACCCTTTACCCAAAAAGGAGAAACATTATTTTCTTGATCACTAATCATGTTTAATGGATTGTTTATACATACCTTAAGTGATTAGTGTCGAAATGGAAGTTTACGATTAATAACATGTAAACGTTTATTTTTATCGTGAATGTTTTTATATTTTATCATCTTCAAAACGTAGTGGAGTCGAAAAATATAAATAACGTTTTTAGGCATTATTTGTATTAACAGGGTATTCTCTTACATTGTTAGCTTCGTTAGGGTTGCATCTGTTTGAGGGTATTCGAAAACCGTTGTTAGCATCTTAGTGACCATCCGTAATAGATATAATAATATTTCGATTTAAACTATCTTTCTCATTTAAACGTGTTATATTGGATATATCTCTCGTAAATTTCACCACAATGCACTAGGGTATTATTTTTAATACTCATGCTCGATCTTCAGATTAAGCCCACTAGTGAAGTGGATTACTATACTAGTACGTGTACTACGTGTGGTTTTCCTGAGGCACTTAATCTCATTCGAGATGATTTTCTAAAAATAATACTAGTGATGTGTAATGATTTTATAAACTTTATTGCTACAGATTTTTAGACATCATTTTCTATTAATTTTTAATAACACAGAGCCTTTGCAAAATGAATTTTCAAGAGAAAATGTTCTTTGAGTCTACTTTGAAATAACTTGGCTAAGAGTTACTGATAAATCAAGATGGCGGCTAGTTATCACCTAAAAGCTGATAATGTATCCCTTTAGCAAATCAGTGTAGCTTTAGGCTCAAAGTCATTTTACTAAAAGGAAAACCCACTCTCATGCGAATCAATTGTTTCTAAAAAGTTTTCAATCTCACACAAAAGATGCTATTTCTTTAAAGATTTGTTAAGATGAACACTTTTAAAGCATGAGAAAATTCAAAATTCTCATTCATTCTTCCATCTTAGTATCCCATAACTTAATTTTAAGTGAGGATAACTAAAAACAGAACGGGAGATAAAAATCGTATGTGAAAAGAAAAGAGCATACGTCTTGTGTCAGAAAAAGCAAGAATAAAGGCACATGAGAAAGAAAATGACATAAGTATGAACAAAAAGAAATGCCTGTTCATACAAAACAGACAAAGAGAATAAATACAGAAAATGAAAATAAATGTGCTTAACTTTATATTCATGTGAAACTAATCAAAGTTTGAATCTCATTCTCAGAATTCAACATGTCAAGGGCAAATTCTCAAGCAACAATTGTCTCTGAATAACAGTTGGTTCTACATGCTAACAGACTTATAATCAAGATGAACAACCAGCCTGTCGCTTCAGATTCAGCTGTCACTGATACTATGATGAGATTTGGTGTTGAAATTCTAAGACACCACAAGCTATACAAGCCAGTTTCCTTAACTGCCACTATACCTCTCATCTACCTACACTAGTTTTGGAAAACCATCAATCACAATGCAAACAACCACACATTCACTTTCGAACTAGATAATCGTACTTTCACTCTCACACCTGGACTACTCAAAACTGTATTGTAGATGTCTCATCATGATCCCAACAACACTTATACCAAACCTCCCTCATAAAACCATATTCTTGGATTCATTAAGACACTTGGCTATGATGAAGATCCTGATACAAAGATGAGTGTTGTCTCAAGAATGGTCGCTACAAGACTTCATCAACTATGGAGAGCTATTCTAAGTGTTCTCAACAGAAGTCTTACGAGAAAAGACTCAAGCTAGGACACAATTAGACTTCTAATACTTCAGATACTTTGGGGTATCGTTCACTCTGCCAATTTGGACTTCGCATCATTAATTTGGGACGAATTTGAATGGCAAACAGTTGAAAGATCATCCAGACCATCAAAGATGTCTAAGCTGTTGTACACTCGCTTCACCAAGCTTATCATGAACCACTTTCTATCTTGCAACAAGAGTATTCCTCGCAGATCCAACTCTGAGTTGCAGAGTTCATAAGATGATCAACCCGTAACCAAATTGTCAAACACTATCAAAGGTGACTACAAGCTTGGAATGGAGATTCCCAATTCAATGATCAGTGATGCAATCAAGAAGTCAGCAGAATACAACTATTATATGGCTAAGAAGAAGGAAAGTGCAAACAATAAAATCGTTGATGAACCAAATGAGCAACGTGCGTCTGCAGTCAAATGTGGAATAGGAAAAGGTTTTATATGTTATGGTAATCAAGTAGTGAATGTTCCCAAGAAAGATGTTGTGCCAAGGAAAACAAGATCTCTTACTATCGTTGAAGAAATAGTTGTAGGTGAACATGCAAATTCCATCAGTATTCAAGAACCGCACACTCGACAACGTCGAAGGAGTCAATTGACAATTGATAGCCAAATTCATGATGCTGTTTTAGATACATATGCTAAGTGGGGACAAAAACTAAAAGGTTCTGTAGTCGAAGATCTCGCAGTTCAATCTTTATTAGACCTACAGAAAGGATCCAAATCAAGCAGACTTGAGAGTTTAAGGCAAAAGAAGTAAACCGTTGTAAGAGAAGGATCGAGTAATGCTCACAACAAACAATATGCTGATTCAGACACTGACAGTGATGCAATACTCTACTCTTCATGTTCAGAGGAAAGTGAAGATGAAACTAATGATGCTGAAGATTTTGATATGGATTTATCTAATGATAGTCCACAAGGAGATGATGATGATGCTATAGGATTTGGTGTGTTCATGTACAACAAGTCAACAGAAACACCAACTCTACATATCTCAGTCCTATGGTTAAAATTTCCTCATTGGATTTCATTCTGAATCTTTTGAATGAAACACCTGCTAATGAATTAATGGATTATGTGATTCATCCAGTTTATACTGATGCTTAAATAACCTCAGCGGTAATTTACCCAAAGGGAAATCCTGAGCTAACAAGCGATATATTAGGTGCATCTAAAGTACCACTTGGTACACGTGTAGATGTTCAAGCAACAAACATTTGATTGCAGGAAATGTTTTCAGACGAGAATGCTCATCATATACCATCTCTACCAGCAAAGAAACTTCATAATAATGCAACTACTCCCCAACCAAGCTCACTCTAAGCCAAAGCAAAGAAGCTGATGCAAAAGGCTAAGAAGAATATGAGGAAGATCAACTTCAAAATGGCAGTCGCTTAGAAATTCTGTGAATATAATCAGAAGCTAGAAGCTCTCACAAATTTCAATGTTACTGAAGCATTTGAAAAAGCTGTCCAAGCAAGAGTTCTAACAAAAATCAAAAAGCTTCTACCTACTCATATCCCCACAGCCGTTAAAAACTATGTTAGGCCTTGTCTTAACACCTCTGTGCTCGAAATTATGAAAAATAACCAAATCAATCTATTCACCAAGACCATCAACTAATAGTGATGATCTTTTAGAACTGGATTTAAAAATAAAGCTACTGCACAGAATTCAAGAGAGCAAGTTAAATACGACTCATCCTACTAATCAGAAGCTTTCTGACAATCTATATGAATCCATATATCTCGATCATGATACACTTAATGCTAAAGATGCTAAACCATCCTTTCACAAACGGGTTCACGATAATCAGGATCTTCTTAATAATCATGAGGGGGAGAATAGGAAGAAACGTCGAAAGGATGTCGGCCAACCTTCTTCAAAATCATCAAGGTGAAACAAATCTCCCATGGTTTACGCACAAGATGACACTCATGCTATACAACCAGTAGATCAAGAAGATGAATACATTCGGACTCGTTCAAATCCAGAATGGTATACTAAATCGGGTTTAGCAAATGTTGTAAGAAAGACATCATGGTTCGATCTACTCCTGAAATCAGATATTGATCAGAATGAGAATCACATTCTTGGACCATCAACTGTGGCAATAGCAAAGAAGCTAAAAGCAATCATCTAGAAGGATGAGCTTACAATAGCAGATCTTAAAGGTGCAAGACTAGAAAGGCTAAAGTAGTAGTACCAGAATGATGTCGAACTGGAATACCACGTTGATCAACTCAAAGCAGCCGTGTTATCAGAAGCTAAGTGGAACAGTGATGAAAATGATGTCTTTAAGCCGAGAAAGTTTAAACAACACATGTCCAAAAATACAAAACCACACCCTTCCTTCTACAACAACGACTTCTACTACCTTGTAAGTCTAAGCACGGAAGAGAAGTACACTACATATCTTACCAAGCACTATGCTGCAAGATACTACAAACAAGGTATAAAGGATATGATCCCTAATAGATGGTGCAAAAAGAATCACAACTACATCTTTGAAGCCCTTAATAGCATTCATCATTGGGAAGATAGCAGAATTGACTTCTTCAAAGCTGAAATGAGTACCAGAACTGAAAGGAACGTCTACTCAGACTTAATGATCAAATTAGTTGTTCATATTGTGGTAAAGAAGAAATGGGGTTATGGTTTTCTCACATCAATTGTAGTCAGGAGATCCGATGATCAAGAGTATGAGTTCAACTCTACAGATCTTCCTAGACTTAGTTTAAATGATGTAGAGGATATGTATTTACTTCAAGTCCAAGATAAACTACACCATCTCCCATTGGAATTTGTGAAAGACTTCAACAATGCACTTCTCCTATTTATCAAAAGAGTCGTGATTCAGAATAGGGTTGAAGATATTCAACTAGGAGTGGAAAGTTATCAGCAAACTCTCAACCTTACCAAACCCATGATGTTCTTTGAAGGAATCAACCAACGAATACCATTCATAATGACTACAACGCATAAGGGAATTGTGTATCTCAATCAACACAACATCAAATCCCTGATGAAGCTAAGTGAAGTAAAGAAATTCTATGATGGTACACTTGTAAATATTCAAAAGAACCCGATTGACATGGTGACAAAGAACAAAATGGGCAAGGACAACAAAAGGTTAAAGGGAAGATATTGGACCGACATTGATGTCATGAAATCAAACGAGATGGTCAGGAAGATTGATCAGACACTCAAGCGCAAAGAGCAGCTTAGGAGGCTAGAGGAGTATGTTAGAGGAAGAACCAAGATTATTAATCCTTGTACTTTTATAAGGCCTATGTAATCACCCCTTAGGAGGAGATTGTTAGAAACACTAAAAAGTGTTGATTACAAGGCCATTTATTAAAGATTAATAGCTTAAGAATTAACTAGTGCAAATAGGGAAGGACTATTATGTAATAAGTTGCTTCCTAGTCCCTCCTTCCTTACTATAAAAGGAGGGCTAAGGAACGGTTAATGGTTGGTGAGTTCTTTCTTTCTCTAATCTTATATTTCTAGTTTTCTCTCCTCTCTTCCGTATCCTCACCCACACGTCACATCTCTTTCTCTCTATACTTTATCTCTAAAACTTTCTAGTGTAGTATTTTGTATGCTAATTGATATATATTCTACTTTGTATCAGTTCAGGCTGAACTTCTTTCTCTAGCCGCCAGTGCTAGTTTTGAGCGTGGGTTGCATATGGATCAGACTTAGGAACAGTTGGATGCAACCCTAAAAAGATTTCTCATTTTGTGTATGGGGCTTAGGGTAGGCTGATTAAAGCCACCCCTCTTGTTTCTTCTACTGATTATCCTTTTTTGAAGAAGATCTTTGATCATGCTACTCATCCTTTATCTGTTATTCTTCAACTTGAGCCTGAAAAATTAGCTCATTCAAAAGTTGTCCTTGCTCCAAAGGCTACTCGTGTTTCTCTTCCCTTGCCAAGGGAGTCGACTGTGACACTTGTTGTGTCATCTTTGAATTGCTATCTAATGATGTTCCTTCCTCCTCTACTGCTGCTGTTGTGGAACAGCCTACTTCAGATCATAATGAAGAGTGGGTTCGTGCTATGGTTGATACACTGGATACTGAGATGATAGATGTTGTTGTTGGTGAGCCGACAAAAGTGGTTATGCAAGGTATTGTTCATTGGGTTTGTGATGATGTGACCCGGGTTGAATCTTCTTTGACTCAAGATTTAGGACTTATCACTTTTTCCCCTTCTGATGTTGTTGTTGCCTTATCCGCTCAAGAGAAAGAATGTGGTTCCCCTCTTTCCCAAGATGCTCATATGACTGCTCTGGAGGATGCCAAACATGCTGTTGTTGATGCCCTTTTCGAGGTTTGATCTTGTGTTGTACTTCCTTTTTTTTCTTTTTTTGTATCCATTTTTCGTAGAGGAGGGGCCCGTGGTATGATGGAGAATATCGTTTTGTTGCTCCGAGTTTGTTGCAAACTAACTGTAGATGTGTGGTTATCCATCCATCGGATCCTAAGTCATGCCACTCGCCCTAAGAAAAATGGCTTCCCTTGGGACCGTAGTATAACTGGTCAAGCCTCCGTAGGTTCAATGGGCTTGTATTGCTTTTTAATAGAAGTTGTGTTGTCATGTCCGGCCCTAAAACTTGCCTGGTTACTAGCTTTTAAGTATTAGCTTAGCACTTTCTGATCATGTAATGACCGACTTCGTTCGGCTACTTTTGACTTGTAATTTTTACTTTGTTTAAATTAATTTTTATTATTGTTCAGTGTTCGATTACTTTCCTTGTTATATGAGCTTGCTTGTAATGTTTATAAGTTTATGTCTAGCACTTTAGCATTCATTTATACCCCAAACGCCTTATGTCTACCTCGGTTATACGCTTTTAGTTTGGTTCGGATATCTCTATCCATCGTAACTCGTATTCCGGGATAGATTTTTATTAGCTATGTTCGCACACATACAGGTTGCCTCATTTCTTTATTTTGGTTGTCTGTAGCACAAGTGTTGTTATTCATTCATGCTTATCCCCTCTACGGTGCAGCTGTTCATTGGAGGCTTACGTCCGGAAGAAAAGTTTGAACTTTTTCGACGACGTTCGTGCGAAGCGTATAAGTGCTAACCTTGCCTTCCCACCATATCTATTCACATTTGTGGGGCATGTTTTTGCTTCTTTTACATCGGATGGTAGAGAGCTGTCAGATGTTTTAGCATGTTTCACATAACGTTATTGTTAGTTTTGCTTCTAATTAGATGGAAAATTATGGTCTAATTGTATCAAAGAAAACCATTCATTTGACATAAGATAGTTCGTCCCTCTGAGGTAAGCTGAATACTTTGAAAATTGCTATCTCAGATGGGTTACATAATATTTAAATATGCTTCATAACAGTACAGTTGTACTTAGTTGCTCCCACTGTGATCTTCCTAAGTGGGGCTCGACTTTCCTGGTGCTGCTTTCTTTGATACGTTTCTTGCTTTCTTCGAAAGTTTGCCTTGAGCTTCTATAGAGGGTCTTGTCTTGACACCTACCGATACTTATTGGTTCAAAAACTCTAGTCGGATAGATGCCAACCCTGTTAGTGCCTCTGCCTTTAGGTTTAGAGCATTGGGAAGGTACGCAATTTGAAACCTGTAAAAAGGAGTCGTGGCGTCCATGGTCTCTTCCCTGTACCTTTTTGCTTCTTCTGTTCTTGGGACCCTGTTCCATTCGACCTGATCGACTAAAAACTTTGAGCCAACAAACACATGCAGGTCCTTCATGCCTCTTCTGCCGGAGGCGATTAGTCTGGATAGTAGGGCTTCGTAATTCATGTCCTCATCAGAAGCATGAAAGTTCAAGCGGATAGCATGTGAGTATTCCTTTCCTTCTAGATCTTCTAGGATCACTCCTAATTTAGAACCCTCTTTGTTAGACTCTTTTACGATGTATAATCTCCAGGCCCTTGGTGTTAGGGTTAGCTACTATTGGTGTTTCTCGTTGAATCTAGATGTCCCTTCATCATTCTTCTCCTGTTCTCGCAACACTTGATCTCCCTATCCGAAAATTTCTTCAATATTTGGCCTTCTACTTCCTTCCTTTGAATAAACGAGATGTTGTATGTTTTAAGTTATGTTGCCCATAGGGCCAATCGTCTGGAGGGACCTGGATCCTTTAGTACTCCTTCCACGGGGCCATTCGTCACCACCTTGAACCTGTAGGTCCCAGAGACTTTCCTTAGGCACCTTGATGGGTAGATCAATGCTAACACTACTTTTTCTGTAGGGGTATAGCAGATTTCCAATCCTTGCAATGGTCGACTTGTATAGGAAATTAGTATTTGGGCTATGTTTCTTTCTATAAATAACACAGAACTGATTTTCTCATTTCTTAGACGCAAACAGATCGTTAGGGTTTCCCCCTCCTTTGGAATGACTAGTGTTTGTAGTTTGCCCACCCTCTTTTTTTCTTGGAAGTCTTCCTCATCCTTGCTCGTCTAGTTAAATGCTTCTTGGGTACTCGTGCTCCTCCGGGTGTTACAGAAAGGAAACGTGAGCTCTGCCAGCTTTGTTATGAATCAGCTTATGCTTATCAGCTCTAGGCATAAGCTTAGTATATGCTTTGAACTTTCTGGTGTGGTGCCTTAAAGTATGATTCTCACCTTCCCTGGATCAGATTTTATTCCTTCTGCCATTACCATGTAACCCAAGAACTTTTGTTCTTCATCCCGAAGGTACATCCGCTTGGATCAAGCTTCATGTTAACTCTCTGAAGTTAGTCGAGAGTCTCCTCCACATCCTCAATGAGATATTGCTTTGACTTGCTCTTTATGAAAGCTTCTTTTAGATACATTTCCACATTTTGCCCCTTTTACTCTGCGAGCACCTTGTCCATTACCCTTTGGAGGGTAGCTGTAGAGTTTTTTAGTCCCTTTGGCACATGAGTAAAGCAGTACACTCCTTCCTCTATGTGGAAGCTTGTTTTTTCTTCGTCTTTCTCTGACATTCGTACCTGACTTGCCTCCCTAGATATCTGCAGGAAGCATTTGTTTTGATGCCCGACAAGCAATCCTAATTTTTCCTCTACTTCTAGGAAAGGATACATGTCTTTTGCACAAAATTTGTTCAGGCTCGAAGTCCATATATACTTTCCAGGTGCCGTCTCTTTGCTTGATTGGCATAGCATTCGTTACCCATCCTGGATATTGGACCCTTCTAACTACTCCTGCCTTCAACCATTCGAACACTTTTTCCTTAAAGACCTTTCTCATGTCTGGATTTATGGGCTGCTTCTTATGAACTACTGGTTTGGCTAAAGGGTATGCCTTCAATTGATGTTCCATTACAAATCGGAGGACTGCCATGCTTACTAGCGGTGTCCAAGAAAACACGTCCACATTCTTTCGGAGGACATCCACCAGCTTTTACTTGCACTCAATTGACAACTTGTCGTTGATCACTACGGGCTGATCCGGATAATCATTGTGAATCACCACCTTTTCTTTTACTACATATTCTTCCCAAGAACCTTCGGAGACCATAGGCTCCTTTCTGAGCCTTCGACCAGAGATGCCCGGTTCTTCAATATGGCATGTTCCCTTATCCTTGACATTTGCTCCATGCGCTAACGCCATTGTGTTTCTTTCCCTGAATTTTGCATTTCCTTATATGCCTACACTCCCATAGGGTTTCCCTGTTAGTCTTCAAGGCATCTATTCCAATAGTCGTTGGGAATTTGATCATCGAGTTTATAGTGGATCCTAACACTCCAAAGCTTCCCATCCTCGTTCTTCCCAAGAAGACATTGTAGGGAGAGCAACATTTTACTATGGCAAACTCTACCAGCACGGTTTTGTTCTTCCCCAGCTCACTCATGGTCACCCTAAGGTCTATTAACCCTACTGGGTGGTAGATTTCACCAGAGAACCCGACAAGGGGAGCATTGGACTTTCTTAATCTTGACTTGATCGCAGCGTCGAAACCCTTGAAGCAATGCTCGTACATGATTTTCGACAAGCTTCCCCCATCTACATAGATCCTTTGGACCCGAAAGCCTTCGAGCGTGCCTTCTAATATGATCAGAGCATCAGTCAAGCTATTCCGAGGTATTGCTAGAAAGCCAATTTCCTCTATCAATCTCGGTCCTTCCATCTCGTAGGGTCTCTTATGGTTTCCTCCCAAGCCTACTGATGACATCAAATAAAGTCACATTATTAGCATCATTTATCCCAGCTATATTGCTCGTTTTACATTATTTTACATGTGAATTGGTACTTAATTGCCTATATTTGTTAATTGCAGTTATTATAGAGTAAATAGTAGAAGTTATTGGAAATCACACATTTTGGAGCGTAAACAAAGAATTCAATAAAGTCTTTTGATTCTGACAACTAATACGCCGTATTCTTCTAGACACATACGCCATATCCTAAGACTTAGACAAATTCAAGACCATTGCCTAACTTTGAAGAATACACCGTATCCATGTCAGCAGATATGCCGTATATAAAACTCTGGTTAACATTTAAGAAAGCAAGATTGACTATCAATACGCCGTATTCACATCAGCAAATAAGACGTATCCATGCCCTAACTTCACAAAAGCATCCACGATGAGAATACCTATACGCCATATCCAGATGCCTTATACGCCGTATCTAGATGCCTTATACACCGTATCCAAAGAGATAACAGATGAATATTCTGGAATATTATAATCGTGAAGCCCACGCCAAGTTACTCAATACGTCGTATTGAACCCTTTCGATACGGCGTATCGACCTACTTTCAGAGGTTATAAACACCGAACCCTAAATACTATTTCAGTATGCAAGTGAAGCTCTAAACCACCAAGTTCGATATTAGATGATTTTAGAAGCTAAAGAAGTTAGCAAAGTGCCTCAATATCATAGGAAAACTCTTGTAATCTCTACACTTCGCTATAAGCATTCAGTTAGCGTATTGCTATCTTTATTTTAATTGTTCGTCTATGATATTGTATAATTTTACAATGACTATGGGCTAATAATTTAATGTTTTGTTTGTTTATATCGATTGTTTACTTATTCATTGCATGTTGATTATGTTTATCACTTCATATCTATTTATGTTTGATTATGTATTGTTTGTCATTTAACTAGATATAGTAGTACAGACCAAGTAGAATAGAGTCTGGGATAAATAATACATACAGCTTATATATGTGTCTCTGGAACCATAGGACTACAAATTCATGCCCCTAGTTGCTCCCCTGGTTAATGAATGGTAGACTAAGTGGTGACTTAGGATTACAAATGACATTCTGTTTCCTTGCTTTGGATCAGGACACACCAGTAGACTACCAATATATAAATAAAAATTAAACATAAGTGGGTAAAGTCTCGATAAGCTAGGTTTCAATATTCACCAATGTTGTCTCCTAGATAGATTATAGTCAAAGGTGTAAGCTTTATGCGGGTTAAAGTTAATTGTGACATGATTAACTAGAATACAAACCTAGAGTTTAGGAAGAAGAACTACCTAGCTTAGGAATGATTTAACACAAACAAAGTAATACAATCATTGCACGATGAGAAGACCTATACGCCATATCCAAATGCCTTAGATGACGTATCTAAGGAGATAACATATGAATATTTTTGAATAATCGTGGAGCCCACACCAAGTTACTCAATATACCGTATTGAACCATTTTGATGCGGCGTATCGACCTGTTTTCAGAGGTTATAAATATCGAACCCTAAATACGATTTTTAGTATGCAAGTGAAGCCCTAAACCACAAAGTTTGATATCAGACGATTTTAGAAGCTAAAGAAGTCAACAAAGTGCCTCAAGATCATAGGAAAACTCTTGTAATCTCTACACTCCGCTATAAGCATTCAGTTAGCGTATTACTATCTTTATTTTAATTGTTCGTCTATGATACTGTGTAATTTTACAATGACTATGGGCTGATACCTTTAGGTATCAGCCATGTTTATAACAATTTAATGTTTGCTTTGTTTATATCGATTGTTTTCTTAGTCGTTGCATGTTGATTATGTTTATCACTTCATATCTACTTATGTTTTATTATGTATTGTTTGTCATTCAACTGGATCTAGGAGTACATACCAAGTATAATAGAGTCTGGGATAAATAATACATACAACTTATATATGTATCTCTGAAAACATAGGACTATAAATTCATTCCCCTAGTGCTCCCTTGGTTAGTAAATGGTAGACTAAGTGGTGACTTAGGATTAGAAATGACATTCTGTTTCCTTGCTTTGGATCACGACGGACAGTAGACTACCAGCAGATATATAACAATTGAACATAAGTGGGTAAAGCCTCTATGAGCTAGGTTTTAATATTCACCAATGTTTTCTCCTAGATAGATTAGAATCAGCGGTGTAAGCTTTATACGGGTTTAGGTTAATTGTGACAGGATTAACTGGAATACAAACCTAGAGTTTAAGGATAAGAACCACCTAGCTTAGGAATGATTTAACACAAATAAAGTAATACAATCATTACACGCATAGACAATTCCTACATTTTATTAGGTTAAATATGGTAGATACGTTTTCCTTACATTTGTGCTAGACCGCTTCTTTATCGTTTGTTTATCTGCATGTGTATGCTAGTTGATTTATTTGTCATCATTTAGCTTAGATTAAACTAAAACTCATGCCAGACTCTCGGGTTGAAAACCCTCCTTTGCGTTAGTTTAGGTTTAGATATAATTAATTAGAATAAATTAGGACTAACATAGATAACTAAAATACCGAAAAACATAAGTATTAACTCACTCTTAG
The DNA here is from genome assembly GCA_026074375.1 of Tanacetum coccineum. Classification (NCBI taxonomy): domain Eukaryota; kingdom Viridiplantae; phylum Streptophyta; class Magnoliopsida; order Asterales; family Asteraceae; genus Tanacetum; species Tanacetum coccineum. Next base: position 26,236 of record BQNB010045169.1, read on the forward strand.
TGATCGACACCCTACTTACCAACGAACCTACAACTGATCGGGTACACTGCTTGTTAGGGTTTGTTAATAGGTAAAGTCGGCAAAATATAAATAGTAAAACTTGATAATAAAAAATACTTACATATGACAACACATCAAGTTTTTGGCGCCATTGCCATGGAGTGAAATTGTTTAATACTTATTTATTAGTATTTTAGTTTATATTTAGTGTTTTTAGTTTAGTTTATATTTACTCTGCATTTGTATTATTTTGTATATTTGTGTGTTTGTTTGTTTGTTTTTTTTGCATTATTAATTGTTGTTGTTTTTCTTCTGGTCGAATACTGAATACGCTGTATTCAACACTTTAGATACGGCGTATCACTTTTCAAAACCTATACAGCGTATTCGCCATCAAATATCAATACGGCATATTCAGTTTACTGAATACGGCGTATCGATCGTCTGATACAGTAGTAGTTTATCATTTATTTTGTCTATCTATTTGACTGTTTCATCTGTGTTCCTAGCAATTTTTTTTACAGGAAATGGACGACCCAAATATTACTATGGAAGAATATATTGAATATGAAACCGAGAAAGCTCTTCGAAACAGTCAAATATATAACTGGGAAACTGCTAAGTATGGTAAAATCAATTATACTGGAGATATTAACAACCTTAGATTTTTTGAAACAAAATTCCCAGCTATAGTTTATGATGATGCATTAAGTTCTCAGCATGTGGATGAAGTTAATTGGAAAAATGGAACATCATTGTCCGAATATGATGGTGGAAAGATTTAACATCTTGAGTATTGATACACATCTATTTTCTTATGATAGAAAGACAATGATGATGGTAAAATAGGTATCAAGCGGTCTTTTGGGGATATTTTTGTTAAACCATTACGTAATGGAACAAATACCGATGTTGATACCTATGCACATGTGTCAAATATGCTTTGGGGAACAAGTCATGATACTATTATTAAATTTTTGGCAACTGAAACTTTTATCAAAGAATCAAGTGTTAATATCATAATTTGGAAATAGTTTAGCCAGGGTGTGCTAATAAAATTTAAAAATTTATATGTGCCATTTGACATCCCATTCGATCCTAAGTTGTTTTATATGGATGGACTAGAGCTGAAGGGAGTCTAACTTAAAGACTCTCCAAAAAACAAAATTGATTGCCGGGAGACAACAATAATTGTAATTTCAATTTCGTTATCGAGTCTGTCTTCCCATGTAGGCGATACGGCGTATCCAACCCCACGGATACACCGTATTGACCTACCTGGACGTTATCCCTTTTATTTTTTATCATTTTAAAACTTTATTGTCAGACTTTTCAATACGGCGTATTCATAACTATGAATACAGCGTATTTGACCTCTGACCCGTACTAGGATTTTTTTTTTCATACGGGCATCAATACGGCGTATCCTGATATCGTTTTTAGTTTATTTCTAACCAACGTTTATTTTAGAGATGCAATTACTGTGGTTTTCTTAAGATTAATATAGGAACTTATTGAACATAACAAAGGATTTGGTGGTATACATATAAAGTAGAATCTTATGTGTGTTGTAGTCATGCTGGTATCCAAACGCTTTTCCAACACACATTCTTGCTCATATACACATCATGGAGGATCATACTGAGCAAATCTCAAGGGAATTTTCTGTTCTAATTCTTATATTCCTTTTTTATGTTGTATTTATACAACGTGGGCGTTGTATATCTCAAGTAGGGGGAGGAGAATTAAAACACTGCTTGTCCTTATATTCACAATTAATATGCTTAATTTATACTTAAATTTTAAAAAAATTAGCATATTTTTGTGAGATTATTAGTTGCATGACCCGCATACATAACCCTTATTTCCATATTGTGAGAATTAAGCCTAACCCGTTTCCCCCATTTACCCAAATTCCATAAATATGTGAGTGTGCCGGTGATTGTAGTAAACATTAGAACTTGGCTTGGTATACTATTCGAGACCATCATAATAAGTATTGTTTTTATAATTGGAGTAACTTGTCCAGATTGGTAAATTTTTAGGATTAAACCCAAAAGCCTATACAAAAATTGTGATATAAACTAACAACACCGGTTAGTTAACCTCCGTGTAAACCCTCTTGTTTACTCTCACTTTTAGAGTCAGATACCCTTAGAAAAACCTTCTGAGCCATTCCTTTCGTTTCTTACACCACCAAAAATTATTTTGTTGCACCATTACACCTTAGCCTACCCTGTTGATTAAGTCCTTAGTCGGTTGCCAGTTGCTTTAGTGTAAAAGTATGTACTTCTTGTGTTCGTGTGCTTATTTCTTATCTTTGGTTAAGTCAGGAATTGCACATCACAATTGGGAATGTAAAAGTAGTAGTTTATTTTTATTTTCTCGTATGTTTACTACTTTCACTATTATGATTGGAAATAAAATCCAGAATTATCGTATTCGTGAAGTGGTGAAATTTACACCTTTATTTCGTTTTCTAGTTACTTGTTGCAAAAAAATGGAAAAAAACAGAAAAATACAAAAAGGGAGAAAAAAGGAGAGGTTTGTGAGATAATCGGTTCGTCTAAACTTAACCGATTCTATTATTATTTGAGATGATGGATTATTCGTTGGTACGTATTATAAACAAACGATGTAAAGTTTTGTTGGATATTAATTAAAGTTGGTTGCAATATAAACCAACTATGTATATTCTGTATTAAGTGGTAGATATCGCCACTATTGTTGTACTATATTATGGATGATTGGGAGTTGGCCGTTATAGGAACGCCAACTAGGTTGTTTTTATGGACCGCAATGATGGTGATCAAGAAATCGTTGAGTCTAACTCGTGTCTACCAAACAAAGTGTGTGTTTCCAGTGTTAAAGCATGAGTTAGTCAGTGATATGTATCTTTTTCATGGGCAAGGTCTGGAAAGTAGCTAGCAACATTGTTCTTTTTATGTTAGGACTTAATTTATTTGTTTTGTTCTTTAATTTTACACCAATTATAAATGTTTCCTATGCCTAATCCCTACCCTATATTGTTCTTCATCATAACCTTTGGTTCGCTCGAATGAGGGATTTGAGCAATCACATGTGTCTCATTCATGGATTTGAATATGTATGTGTGGTTTTGTCGCCCTTGTTTGTGTAATACTGTTGGTAAAGATAATTTTCCTTATTCTATAGCTTATTCGAGTTAAGGATTTGAGCAATCACAAGTGTCGCGGGCATGGATTTGGGTGTGCATTTGTGGTTTTGTGGCCTTTTTTGGAATATTGGTATCGATAGAGATTAAAAAGAATGATCAAACACTAAAACCTTATCATATTCACCTAATTTACCTTTTTAGACTGGTTACTCCTTAGCTTTAGTGGTGGAGATGTGTATCCTTGCCAAGATTATGATAGAATACTCATCACGATTGAGCGATTGATCGAATTACTAAATGTTACCACGTAGATTAGTTGAGTATTTTTAATGTTTTCATTTCCTATTTTGTGAGGTGTTTGGTTGTGCATTAGTGATTGAATAAAAATGCTTAAAGGAAAAACCATAAACATTAGTTTAGGATGCATTTTCATAAGAAAAATCTAAAGTCTACTTGAGGACTAGTAGTATTCAAGTGGAGGGATATTTGATGACATCAAATAACGTCACATTATTAGCATCATTTATCCCACCTATATTGCTCGTTTTACATTATTTTGCATATGAATTGATACTTAATTGCCTATATTTGTTAATTATAGTTATTATCGAGCAAATAGTGGAAGTTAGTGGAAAGCACACATTTTGGAGCGTAAGCAAAGAACTCAAGAAAGTCTTCTGTATAACAACCCACAATTTTCCAGTATTTTCATCAATGTAATATCTACTTACTATATTAAGTACTACTTATTCACGGGAATAAATTTTCATTTCATCCCATTATGTAACATAGTGTACATAACTAAAGTAAACGAGCTCACACAACCTACCAATGCCAACTATATCTATGTTTATATCATGTAGACATCCTAATATGTCAAGTATATATCCTAATATCATTTTTACCAAGTACATCATCTATTTAACGTACCATTTACAACGTTATATCAAAACAAGCATTATACGTTAACGTTTATTCCAAAAACCCTAATTACATGTCAAAACAAGTGTACAAATGTTCAAAGCATGTGTACAAGTTACAATGCCAAACTTTTGAATATATTTTCCCTCCTAAACCCTAGTACAATCTTCTAAAGCTCAATGTACAAGTCAATTGTGCATGAAATACAAACTAGGTCATTTTACCTCCTAAATCATGTTTATATCTTACCACCACTTTAACACAAGGTACAAACACCCAATGCACAACTCCTAAACCCTAAACCTAATCCCTAAATCATTCTAAACCCTAATCCTAAAACCCTAATTCATCTAACCCTAAACCAAAATCATAAAACCATAGCAAACCCATTACACCTTAAACTAGTTCATAGTTTTCAGAATCTGATCCGTTAATAAAACATAAGATCTGGGCAAAATCAGTAGGTTCTGGGTATTAAGTAAAAACACTAGGTTGTAGCCCTATGTCTTGTGATCATTTTGCCGATTGAATCACCCCGATTCGACGTCGGATGAATTAGTTATAGCCGAAATGGCAAAGGTGCGCAAATTCTGCACACCTGTAGTAAATGGCTGTTATCTCTAGATTTTTGTATAGTAACCCCTGAATATGTAAAACTAAAAGTTGTAGAGGACTCAAATATCTAACCATGCTCACTGGTTTGAGGTTGATCAGAATTACGGTTTGTAAATGGCAACCAAATTACCGGGACTGATGTTGGCTATCCAAAAACAGCCATGTATAAACTAAATAAACACCTCAAGCTCCTCCATGACTAACCACCACCTCCATCACCATGACCTCACCACCACATCACCATCACTCTAGCACCTTAAAAGCACCTCCATCACCTCCTTGTAAGCTACTACCACAACTTACACACTAAGTAAGCTACTTGTCACCTCTTTGATTTTCGAACCCCTCCCCACCTCTTACACCTCATCCTAGCTTTCCATTAGTCATTTAGCTGATATTGGCCATCACACCAAGTATTCTTGGTCACTACTTTTCCTAAACTTGGTCCCTAAGTGTTTTCAAACACTATATATACACGCATGCATTCATTCTTTCAATCACACCTCAAAATTCATCATAAACAACAATGGAGTTCTAAATCAGACCAAGGAAGATCAAGAGAAGTCCCTAAGATCATAATTGAAGCCAAGAACCAAGAGGAAGAAGCCCTTGAAGTCGTTACTAGGCGTACGAACCCAAAAACCCTCATTCGACCCATTTTAGCTCAAGTAAGCTTATAATCTTGTTCAATAAGCTCATGATCTGTTTTATAATGTTCATAAGACTCCTAAGATCCTATATAAACTCTTGTTTGAAGCTTTGAATTCTCAAACCCATGTGTTTTTTATTAAAACCCTAAAAATGACCCGTTTTGATTTTCTAGCTAACGAATCCTTTTTCTAAACTTTGGTTACGTTAGAACATCTTATTTTAGCTTATTCTAATAAGCTTTAACCTGCAAAACTCTCTTGGATTTCAAAAATATCATTATTATGAATTTTGGACTTATTTTGCAAATAAATCCCATGCTAGGGGTATATATCGTAACTTTCTGAAATTTATAACTAAGGGGGCTGAAAATGTCATTATTTCAAAGTTATAACTATGAGGGGCTATCTTGCCAAGTTTCAAAGTTAAAGGTTATATATATAAACTTTATCATATAAAGGGTTCAAAAGTTTATAATCGGGGTATTTCATTGCCATTTTTGCAAACTAAAAAATATGGAATATAATATTTTTATATAAATTATAAAAATATATATTATTATTATAAGACTCAATTTTATTAAAAACCGACAACATTAGCGTTATTAATCTATATAGACAAGTATTAAAACAATTACGTTATCATATTAACGTAACTTATATCGACTAGCCTTTTGAAAAAACTTAAAAATCTTATGGTATCATCAGTTTTACTAGGGAGCTTCTTGTGAGGAGTTTCATTTGTGGTATACGTTTTGACGAGTTTGGCTGGGATTTACGGATTTTAGTGTCCTAACTCCTCAAAGTTTACTACATGACTCTGAATTATGACGGCCCGAAAGTGATACAATAATTCACCGAAATTAATTAAATCAATCGTAATTCGTCTTTAAACTTTATAAAGTTTTGAAAACATAAAAACCATAACACTAAGACTTGACCATTATTACCATCAGGGGATTGCGTGACCGTAGCTGTTACTTTCACTTTATATACTTTTGCCATCAATTAGATTTTCCCTATTAAGGTGAGTTCATAGCCTCGCTTTTTAACTCTTTTTAAATGTTTTAATAAACACCCGGGTGGGATGATGCTTATAAACCATGGAATACAACCAATTTTCTATACTGTATTGCTATCCTGTATATTATTGCATTGTTGTCTATGGTCCTTTATGCCAAAAGACCCCCACCCATCATGGACCATTAACTCATTGCGAAAGTGAACGGAATATTATTGATAAGGCCTTTCGGGGGTTGGACGAATCGTTTGTGCTTAGGGCGGATAGGAAACCAAACGCATTATATTGAAACTTTTATAGGTATTTGGCAATTACCTACATTGGGGCCATTATCTTTATTTATAGCTTTATTTGATATACACTAGTCTGTTTGAGTGCATGGAGCTTAGAAGCAATATTACTATTTTCCATTTATAATTGTACTCCTGCAATTAGTACACTATAGGTGTATTACAACGTTAACCACACTTCTTATGATGACGCTGTATTCACACTTTTTTTTATAACCTAGGAATTTCACCTCACCATTGTGTTGACCTTTTTAGCATGTTTATTCAGGTAACTGAACATCTCTTATGGCACGGGAGTAGTGGCACGAACTTGAAACATGCTAAACTGTTATCATTCAAACTTTATGTTTCATGTAGATTTTTGGGACCTTGTTTTTGTTAAAAACTCTTGATGGAAATAATGAATGATAAATTTATCTTTTAAAAACGTCTCTTTGGTCGTTTTCTATTATTATTGATGATTGTATAGGAAATAATACCACAGATTAGCTTTCATGCTTTATGTCAAAAAAATGGGTGGTGTTTAATATTACTCTAGGTTAATATTGCAAATAATGAATGAGCTATGATAGACTCTAGCTAACACTCTATTTGTATTCCTAGATTCAGTTGAATGATAGGTCACATACTTAAGCACATAAACGAGTATAATTTGATAAACATAAAACAACTCACAATGAATAAGCATACAATCTTAGATAAACAAACTAAACATTAAATTATCATAAACATGGTTAATCCTTAAAGGTATTAGCCAATACCCATTGTAACTATACAAATGTCATAGATAAATGATTTAGGTAAACTAAACAATAATGAACGATGCCAAATACCAAACGCGTATTTAGATTATAGAAGTTACTAGGGTTTTCCAATGGATTGAGGTGCTTTCTAAGACCTTCTTGGCTTCTTTTCTCTTCTAAAATCAAACTTGGTGGTTAATGCCTTCTTCTTAGTATTTGGTATCTTTTTTGCACATCTAAAAAATAAAAAAAATTAGTATTTAGGGTCTCGGTATTTATAAGGTGGGGATTGTAATATTTAGTCGATTACGCCGTATACAAAAAGTGGTCATACGAGTATTGGGGTTTCTTGGCGTGGGTCCACGATTAATAAATTCCAGAATATTCCATGACATGTACTTAAATATGACGTATGGCTTTCTTCTTGATACTACGTACAGATCTTCTCTTCGTGGACGCAGAGTGAAGTGTAAGGCACAGATACGTCATATCTTCCTTGATGGATACGGCGTATAGGTTGTCAGAACATTAGTCTTCATGATTTCTTTGTTTAAGCTCCAAAATGCGTACCTTTTTATTAACTTTCACTCTTGGCTCAATAATTGCTGCAAATCATAAATATAAGCAATTAAGTATCAGTTCATGCATAAATAATAAAAAACGAGCAATTTAGCTGGGATAAATGATGCTATAAAATAGACGTTATTTGATGTCATTAAATATCCCCCCACTTGAATCTTACTTGTCCTCAAATAGACATTAGAAAACTTATGAAAACGTATCCCAAACAAAGGTTTAAGATTTTTCATTTAAGCAATTTTTCATTTAGTTACTAGCACACAACCAAACACCTCACAAAATAGAAAATGAGACTTTCTCACTCCGAGTTAGTTGATATTGAAAAGGTGGCAGTCTGCTCTAGCCTTCGATTACTAAAAACCAAAGTGCACTATCGAGTCTAGAGCCAAAAGAGATCATCCATAAATCTCACTAGGAAACTTATCTAAAATATGCTTGCTAATTCACACAATGTGAAAATAAGAAATATATCAAGTGTCCTACGCATCATCCTTGTGATTTTTCCAGAACATCAGAGTGATAACTGAAAAGTACTCACAATAACGATGGAAATCCTTCCAGATTCAACATCAAACAAGCTCTGCGGTAGGTGACTTATGAGATCCTATATGGATCAAACCTGTGACACTGGATATCAATTCGGTCCAGCTTATGAATTGACGGATGAATTTTGAAAAAGATAAAACTGTTGGTGTGTCATAAAAACCGTTTGCATCTTGACAGACTGACTGATTTTCCTAAATAAATTTTCAATCTAATGTCCATGGGAAGCCTCACAAGGGTATCTGGACATAGGAAAGTTGAACACGAATTGACAGCTTAATCGGTAAGATAGTAACTTACCGGTTCACTCTTACCGTGTTGTCTGCTTTGAGACGCTCCAATAATGAGAACGGCTAGTACAGCTACGAAACCCTGTCAATGAGATTCTTCGGAATTCTACCTGATCACAAGTAGTATTTATACTTATTAACGGGGAACCGTGTTTATTACAACCATATTTGATGAAGTGACAAAGCCGCTTTCGTCCATACATGTTGATTATAACTAACCCTTTCATACAGGTAATCCCGATGGTCGCGGCTATTGGATCAAGACAAGTCAATATTTAAAGCCACGTGCTCATACTTGACTAACAAAAGTAAAGACATAATGAAAGCTCAAGTACATGTTTCAAGACTTCCGCTACTGTGATATCGTACGTCTTTCTTGAAGTGGCGAAGTATTAAAGTCAAAGAATTTCAAAGAAGTTTTCGTCACTCTGATACTGAACGTCTTTCTCAAAGTGACGAAGTATTATAGTTAAATAATTTCAAGATAGATGTCTTATTCAAGCTTTCAAGACCAAGAAACAACAACAGCATGAGCATGTCGGTCCAAATGTCACAAGTGCACAAGACGGCGACAAGATGACAAAATGATGATAAGAGATTATGCTTGTTTGATGATCTCAAAGAACTTCAAGTTCACATACAAGTCTAGCCTATCAGAACAAGCTCAAGCCTAATGTCAAAGATCACTATGCCATATGCACAAGATGAAGTGAAGAAAACAAATCTGCGAGCACAAGACTGAAGACAAAGCACAGTATGCTAGGTTTAAGTTTTTTTAAAATGGAGTGACCTCCCTTAGGGGGAGATTGTTAGGAATACAAAAGTATCGGTCACTTCTATAAATATCATAAGATAGGCTCGTAGTATAGTTTTTTAAACCTTAATAACATAAAATGGGCCAAAGCCCACATGGCCCTAATGTAACCGGACATAAGGACATATTTATACCCCTCTTCACACCTTAGAGAAGGTTGGTTGTTCACTTGTTCTTTTCAATCTAATATTGTCTCTTTTCCTTTCTCTCTTTAAGTGTTCAATCCTTCCTTTCTCTCTCTAGATTTACCAATTTAGAAAGGTCACTCCATCGATATAAAATAGTACTTATTATGGTGGTCTCAAATAGTATACCAAGCCAAGTTCTAAAGTTTACTACAGTCACTGGCACACTCATATTTTTTATAGAATTTGGGTAAAATAGGGGAAACGAGATAGGCTAAATCCTCACAATATGGAAATAAGGGTTATGTGTGCGGGTCATGCAACTAATAATCTCACAAAAATTTGCTAAAATTTTTAAAATTTAGGCATAAATTTGGCAGATTATTATGAAAATACGAACAAGTAGTGTTCTAATTCTCCTCCCCCCACTTGAGATATACAACGGCCACGTTGTATAAATATAACATGAAAAACAGGAAATAAAAAGAATTAGAACATAAATCTCCCTTGGGATTCACTTGGTATGATCCTCCATGTTGAGTATGCGAGCAATTCTATGTGTTTTGTTGTGAAAAAGTATCTGAATACCAGCATGACTACAACATACATAAGATACCAGAATATATGTACTCCACCAAATTTGTCCATCATATTTCAGTATGTTCATGTCTAAGTCATAAAGAAAACATTGCAATCGTATCTACAAATAATCGTCAATTAGGAAATAAAATAAAAACTTAAATCGTACAGGAAGTCGATATGCCGTATCCGTTACTAGATACGCTATATCGAAATTTGTAAAAATAAATCCTAATACGTGTCAGAGGTCAAATACGCCGTATCAGAAATCTGAATATGTCGTATCAACAAGTCTGACAAAAAGTTTTAAAGTGCGGAAAACAAAAGGGATAACATCGAGGATGTATGATACGTCGTATCCATGGAATTGGATACGTCGTATCGACAAGCTAGGAAGACAGACTCGATACGAAATTAAAAAATTACATTTCGGGTTGTCTCCCGGCAAGCACTTTTGTTTACAGAAAAGTCTTTAAGTTAGACTTGCTCCAGCTTTTACTTCGTACGTGCCACTAACTTGACATCATCTCCATTCGTAAGTTCATGAGTAATTTGCAGACAGAAATTGAAAATTCCTGTAATATCTCTATAATTCGTTGAACTTACTGCCAGCATGACTCCATTAATCCTACCTTTCAAGAGGAAACCAAAACTAGTCATATCATAATATATCATATCAAAAGAATAATAAGCGTTACTTCCAAATACATCAAGATATAGACAAAATAGAGATAATAAATATGTCCATAAAAGGGTAGAGCCATAGAATGTCAAAAGATGAGTTAATCAAAGATCTGGCTGAGGCTGAGTCTGCTGAGGCGCTGGGCCCCGTGGTCCTCTGTCAAACACTTCATCTCTCATATGACATGTGTGAGCTGCCAACAGTGCTCCCATCAAACCTCTGGTACCTCAACCGGCATTTACCCCAGAGCTGATGTCTCTACGATCATACATTAAGTAGTAAAACTTATCCCTGATCATTACTCATCCTCTCTAACAACATACGATGCTTGCCTAAACTCTCACGTAACCCATAAACCTCCTCCTCTAATCTCTGCAGCCTTTGTGGAATAGTCCTAGGAATGGGAGCAACTGCTTGTGGTGCCTGCACGGGTGCTAAATCAGCCTGAACACCCTCGTGACCAGCAGCCACATCCTCCTGAGGAGCCTTGGGATCAACCTGAGTGGCTTCACCTGCAGCTCCAACCTGCTGCCTATGTAGCCTCAACGCTACCCAAGTCACTACATCTCTTAGTCTCTTACAAATCCTCAATCTGATAAGCTCGTCAATATCAATAGTAGTCAAGCCACGGACCTTCATAGTCAAAGTCTGGAGGCTCTCCTCCATAATCACCCTACAGTGTACACCCAGACGTACAATAAAGTAACCTTCAGACATCTGAGCCCCCTTCTTCCTCACTAAAGCAAATCTAAACAATATTGTGCCAGCAAGTGGGGGACATTCACCACAGTCCCCTCATCCATACTCCTCAGAAAGAAAAGGTAAATAGTAGTCACCTTCTCAGGTGTCTGATCCCTCCCAGCAATAGTAAATGCAATCAGCCTATGGCACAGCCTCCTCAAGGGCTCCCTGATCAAAGTATAGGAAGGAACTAAGGTCAAAAAATCACCACTATAAGATGTCCTAGTCTAGTAATCCCTCAACTCAGCCTTAGAGGCTATCACTCTCAAGCTAGCATCCCAGTATGCTCTAAACCCATCTGTCTCCATCTCCTTAACAGTATGCAACCCCAGAATAGCCATAAACTGTCTCCAACCTAACTGCCGTCTCAATCCTCCCATCTGGAACTAAAAATGTCATCAGCCTCAAGATCAAATACGCCCTCTCTAAACCTGAGCGTGCTAAAGAACTCCAAGATGATCTCTCGAACCAACGGTCTATGGATACCAAACAACGCTCTCAGGCATAACTAGTGAGCAAAACATGTCCCTGAGCATCAGTGTGCTCCATCATAAGTCTCTCTGTCATATCCTGCTTCATGTCCTCAGTCAAAACATCAAAATCAAGAAACTGTACCTGATGCACCTGCCTATTATATATCTTACCTAACCTGCTCTCAAAATCCTGTATCCCCTCCTTGGTGTAATCCTGGGTATCAAACCTAAGCCATGCATGTCTCTCGTTCCTAGAAGGTAGTGTCATATTTGCAAAATTCATTAAACGTAATCAGTAAATAGGATAATTAAAAATAGACTGTCTGATCTGAGGAATTGATACAACGTATTTAGATATACCAATAAGTTGTATAGGTATTCTTAGGTATCTTTGTATTCAATCTTGTTCAATACGGAGTATTGAAGGAGTAAGCTTAATATGCCGAATAAAAAATCATCAATACGGCGTATTTGCAGTATGCTGCACCTAGCTTATATAGATACGCTGTATATGGGTTTTAGTTAAGTAATTAGGGTAAGGGATTTAATACGCCGTATTCAAGTTAATGAATACGCTGTATTGATGATTTTTAAATTACTTAAATAATTAGTGATATCGAGCCATATACACCATATCCATTTTACCGGATACGTCGTATTGTACTATCAAATAAAAACCAAATTGGTGCAACCATTTCTACCCGTTTGACCCCTAAATCACAATTCAATAAACATTCTCCTATCATTCTATAGGAATAAAACGCATTCTAACTTGGTCAAGCATAATCACAACTAAACCTCTAATTTAAAAACAAGACATACCCCTAATTTATTAGAAATCGAAATCAATGAAAACGAACAAATAAGAAAATTACCTTAAATAGAGGTAGGGAATGAGCAAGCAAAAGTCAAATGTAAAACGAAGATCTCTACAAAAGAAATTTTAACCGCGAGTAATTTTTGATAGGGGTGAAAAGTATACGTGAAATGAGATCCGGCGTATCATAGGGGTATTTATACTTCTTCTTGAATACGCCGTATCGGTTTTATCCTATACTCCGTATATGATTTAAAAAGTTGACCGGTCAATTCTTTGTCAAAGTACTCGATACGGCGTATTGATTTAAGTCGATACGTTGTATCTGTTCTAGGAGACCAATTATTCTAGTAAATAAAATAAACGTACCTTGGCCTCCGCAATACTTGTATAAGCACCATCCTTATAGAACAGCTTAGGGTCGAAGGGAATGCCAAATGGCACATATAAATTCTTAATAATATTTAATGGCATCCCTTCGTTAAAGTATTTTTGAATCATGATTTTTACGACAAAAGCTTTAATAGTGAAAAAATCACTAATTGTATCATGACTCGTTTTCCCGTTTTCATCCACATAGGTATCAACAAAAATATCCCCCGAGAATTGCTTGACACCTATTTTATCATCATCATTGCCCTTATCTAATAGTAAATTGTTGGCAGAAGGAATTTCATAAGAAAACAAATCTTCAACAATGTTTAAAATGTTGAATTTTTCTTTTTTAGAAAACCGTTTCTTTAAAGCTTTTCTTTCTGCCTTAGAATTGTATACTTTATAGTTATATTCGGGCGATGATGTTTTCCAATTTTCAGTGTAAATATCATAAGTAAGATCATTTTTCTAGTGGGTTTGAAGAGAAATCTATTCAAATATTTTAATGCTTTCCATCATTGATGATTTTTAGTTTTTTATACATATAAGTATATATACAATACCATAGATCAATTAAGACTTTACTAAAGTCCCCCTTAAGAAAAGCTCAATCTAAAGATATATATATTATTAATAAGTTTATTTAACAGGAAGTATGATTCACTCGGGTTGTTTAACCACCACAAGACTTGTGAAAAATGAAACTTGCTTTTAGTTTTTGGATTATGATTTGAATGAGAGAAAAGATATTTTTGAGTATCTATGACTACTAAATTAAAGCAACAATTAATATGAACAATTAAAAGCAATTAAACACTTAAACAATTAACGGGAAACAAATAAAACGCGACAATTAAGCAAATATACTAAGATTAACCCCTAAAAATGCAAACTGAATTTCTAAACCTAAAATAGGACAAAAGAAAATTTTAAGAAAAAGAAAAATATTTTTTTGATTATTTTTGAATTTATTATGAATTTTACAAATATTTTATTCTTATTAAAATCCCAAAAAATAGCAAATTAAGTCCTAAAAATTTAGAAAAATGATTTTTAAACTTAGAAAAATCTAGAATAAGATAAAAACTTAGAAAACTATTTTTAACTATTTTTAAAATTAAAATCCTATTTTTAAGATTGAAATTAAAAGCCTAAAAATGAAAATAAAAATCTAAAAGGTGTAAAAATGATTTTACTGAATGTAAACCTAAAAGTAATTTTTATAAAACTAAAAACTATTTTTTGTAATTTTCTGAAACTTTTTTCTATTTTTTATGAATTTTCTAAAATTAAAACTTTCGAAAAATCCTAAAAAATAAGCTAATTAATGGAAAAATGTGAAAAATTCAGGAAAAGTCTATGATGCAACAAAGATTACTAGAAAAATAAAAGACACAACTCAGCTTATCAAATAAGCTGAGTAAATGGCTTATTAGGCTACGGCTTATTATAAAAGATGAATGGTAAAATGTGTACAAGTATTTAATGAAAGGAAAAGATGATGGATGAGCTATTGTAGCAAAGTGTTAAGGCGTGTGTGTTGTGTGCAAGAGGTCGTGGGTTCGAGATTGGCATACACCCCTTTTTGTATTTTTTTTATTTTTTTTCAAAACAAAAGGCTAAAACTGAAAGAAGACACTTTTTTGAGTAGTTTTAGTAAAGAGACCACTAGCTAAAACTCAGGAATAAGCTCTCTAGGAGCTTAACAAGGTTCTGACCTCAGAAAGGAGGCACTTGAGCTTAAAAATCCTTGAATTGACTAAAAAGCTTGTACTAACTTCATTATAAGCTCAAACTTAAAACTAAAACCTATTCTAGCTAGCTTATGATATCTAAAAGCTATTTCTAACAAGCTAATTAAACAGTAAACACTAAAAGACTACTAAAACTTTGAATCAAAATGGCAAACTCATGAAAAATATTAAAAAGCTCAAAGAAGAGAAAAGCTAAAATGCATATGAAGCTGAAATGACACCTGAGCTTTTGAAAACTAGATAAACTATATAAAAGCTAAACTTCTAATGCATAAAACCTAAACCTATAAGCTAAGCATCTAAGCTTATACCCTAAGAAATTCTTAATACTGTTTTTGGTCTTACAGGATTTTTGATGACTTTTAAAACTAAATGTATCCTAACCAATAAGCTGGAAAACAATAAGCAAGTCCTAAATTACATTAAGCTATGACTATTCTATAAGTAAACTAAATTTTAAAGTCTGAATCCTAATTATGCTAGCTTAATCTATAAAGAAAAGGAAAGCAGTACTAACTGCTGTTAGTATGCTGATGCACTTGGCAAGTGCACAAAACCAAATTGCAGGTGACCTTTTTGGTCTAACCTGCAATGAACACTCTTAATGAGTGAATGCTAACACAAAATAAACAAGGTCCAAGCCAAGAAAGGCTTGGATCAAAATCTATAAGCTAACAAAAAGCAATTATCTCCCCTGGTGCAGGAAGGACAAGATTAAGCCTCAAATTGATTTAGAGTGCAAACTAAACCTCAAATTCTTTTCAAAACTTAATCAAATAAGAAAACTCAACTGACCAAAAGAAAATCACCTAGTCACTTTGACTATTGGTGGTCAAACAGGCTAGATCCAAACACTCCTTATTATGCTGACAGAATTTGATTAAGCAATGATTTTGAAAATTAGCTAACTAAACCTTGTTACCAGATATCATTAAGCTTATAACAAACCTAATAAACACAAATCAACAGTCACTTAAGCTAAAATCAAGATCTACCACTAATTACTAACTAATATTTTTGGTTTTTATGAAATTTTTAGACAGAAATTGAAATCTAAAGATCTACATTAACTAAGCTAAGACAGATTAAAATGATGATTAATAAGCACAATTAGATGATGAAAAGCACAAATAAGCAACAACTAAGCAATAAGAACAACTAATAAGCAAGTGAGCAAATATTAAGCTAGTAATCAAAAGGAACAAGGAATTTAAATAGGAAACTTACACAAGCTTCAGCTAAACAGAAGCAAAAACTTAAATAGCAGCTACAGATTTAGACTTATCCGAAATGGATTATGCTAGTTATAAGTCATGGGAGCTCATACACTGTTTAGCTCCCTTCCCAAATAGATCCACTTAGTCCAATAAGTTTGGGTAATTAACGGTTTTAGATATTAAGTAAGATTAAGTCTTTGTTAAGCTTAAAATCATGTGCTTATAGACTTCATGTGAGCTGGTAAGAGCTTTAAGAGCTCTATGAGCATCTTTAGCTTACAATTGAGGAGAAAATGAAAACTTATAGGTGAAAAGTGAGAGCTTTATGACAAATGTAAAAACACTGAATTTATTCACTTAAAAACTTTGATTTCATTAATTCGAAGGAAATTACCACAATCATTTACAGAAATTGCATTAAGCTAAAAAAATGAAAAATTTATTTAGCTAAACTAAATGCTACAGCTAAACTCCACTAGTGTTTGTGTGATATGAGTATTTATAGCCTCTGAGAAAATTCTAGCCCTTTTGCTTGCACTACACCACACGCTCGCTAAATCATGTCCGTACATTCTCTTAATGATTGGAGGATTGATTATGGCCCTTGGAGAGACATATGTGCTTCTTTTGTGAGAGCAATTAGTGCAAAACCCAGCTTCTCTTGTGCTTCCTTGCCTGCCAACGTGGCATTCTAGCTTGGGTTGATTAATGAGATGCTTTGAGATTACTCATTTGTCCCTGCCATTGTGTTGTAGAGCCTCTAAATTGTCTTAATCACCCCTTAATTTGTGTTTGCCCCTTGTTTTTTTACTGTAGGTAACTTTGGAGGAGACGATGAATAGTAACCATGATTTTGGCGCTCTTTTATAAACTGTCAAAAAGGGTAATTTGTTTTAAACTTTGGGCAAATGGCAAAATCAGTCCTTCTCTTTGTTTTATAAAAGATGTAGTGTAAAAAGACTTGTTAGGAATTTTGTAATAGATAGTTTCTACTAGTAGGTATGTAGTTCCTACTGGTAGAGTAAACAGTTCCTGCTGGTAATGTAGTTCCTACTGGTAAGGGTAATGGTATAGTTAGTACTGGCAGGTCAAAAATTATTCCTGCTGGTAGTACACGTTTATTCCTGGTAGTATTATGCTTACTCCGGGTTGTTAGTAAAGTTAGTTAGTAATAGGGATATGCATGAGATATCCTAGGAAGTGATAACACTTATCACTTTAGCTTTTAGTTAGGGTTTCTGGGTATTTTAAGAAACCTACGGCTTGGTTGAATGTAACCATTATTAATCGATTAGATAACTGTTTATTATCTATAGAATAGATCCATTAGACGGTCGGTTGTTTTTAGTAATTCTTTAACTCTAATTGTTTATATTCCGCCGATAAACATTAGTGTCATTTGTTAGAGTCTACTATCTTGAGTTGCTTGTGATTACATAAGTGCTATACAACTCAACAGGCGTAAAGTATCTATACTAGGGTGGACCTACAAGTGGTATCAGAGCTCTGGAGAGAGCTCTGTTAAAAGAAAAATTATCTGTTCGGATCATCATAAAAACTTCACAATGACTTCACAAAATCCATCACAAACATACCCTATGCCATCACCATCAGTATCTACATTCACTTTCCCATCAACAACTGAACCTGTGTTCTCAGCGTCAACCTCTGAACCAGTTTTTGAGTCTCTAAATCACTCTCAAACCTCACAAACCACCTAGTCTCAACAACTCCAACAATACCACACAACCACTGTCTCAAACAATAATGTCAAATTTCCTTACTTAAAGAAGGAAGAATATAAGACGTGGGCCATGAAGATGGAGTATTGGATCATGAACAGTGATCAC